>BHFT01022980.1:0-33783 GCA_004320025.1 Laticauda laticaudata | reverse complement strand
AGTAGTCATCTTGACATTTCAATAAAACCAATTGATCTGTTCAGACATTTGAGGTCCCAGAATTGCCCTTCCAGCCCTGAACTCTTTGGGACCACATGAATAGAGAGTAGCAGCCTTGACCCCATTCTGGTTCAGATGGACCTCTCTAATGCCAGGGAATATGCAAAAAGATGATTGAATAGCCTCCTGCATGCACATCTCTAATAGGGGTTCCCGTGGACCTAGCGGCTCCTAATGAAAAAGTTTTGGGGGGGGAGGATTAAAACCTGCTAGTGCCAAAACCAAAACTAACAGAGTCCCTGACCCATGCCATCAGAGGTGGAGCTGTCCATTGATCAGCAAACATTTTAGCTGGCCCTCCAATAGGAGCTGCTGTCAGGACTCACTTTGGGTAGCAAAAAATTGGGCCATCTGGTACATCTGGGGTTTCTTCTGATTTGGCCTCCCACACCTCTATTGGAAGATTCTGACCTAAGTCCTGTCTAAACTGGGTCTGTAGCCTGATGATCTCTACAAATCTGGGAACCTATGGTGCCTTGATAGTAGGGCCAAAAGGAACCCCTTCGAAATGACTGGGCTTCTGTTTTCAGACCTCCGAAAAAGAGGAGGAAGCCACTTTTATCTTGTTTCTATTCCCAATAAGAAAGGGGATCCCAAGACACTGCGCCAAAGTAATTTTATCCCCCGATATTGGGGCTTTGATGCCAGCTTGCAGATTTATGCTTGTTTATCCGCCTGCCAATTGTCTCAGCCATAGCAGTCTCGTGCCTGATAGGTGAGATGCTTATGGCTCTAGATGAGAATTTGATTGCATTAAATGTGGCGTTTGCAGAGAATTCCTGCCGCTGCATAAATCTTAGCAATGTCCTGGTGGGCTCTGACATTTGATGCCGCAATATATCCCTCAAGTGGAAGAGCCATTGTAGGGAGGACCGTGTAAGAAAAGAATGCAGCTGTAGCTGCCCTAGATGGCCAGGCGTCAGAAACATGCGCCCTACCGGAGTGCCAATCTGCTTTCTTTTCCTCTGGTCTCAAGGGCTTTTCCACTAGCCTCGTTGGAGGTTGACAGAGAGGCCAGTGCCACAATGGGCTCATCCATCTCTGGCAATTTTGAGAAATTTGAAACTCTGGTGCCAAATTATAATATCTTTATCGTACCGGCTGTTGCGGCCTGGTAAGATGCTGCTAATACCTATTGATTTAGTACTAATTCAGCAAACATCAAGGGAAGGAAATAGTTTCTGCCTCATTAGCCGGTTGTGAGATTAGATCCCGGATTCATCCTGAGACCCTGTTGACAATGGATGAGCGGCTTGATGTGCCTAGGTGTATCAGGCAGTGTTCTTTGCTTTGAACAGTAAAGATTTAAAGAGGTGTGGACGAAAAAGGCCAGAAAAGGTAGGTTGGTTTCCGGATGAAGCCTTCATCATTCGACATTTACCTCGTTCCTATGTGGGGTCAGCCTCTTGACAACCCCCAAGTCCATCTGATGGATCGACCCCACCTACCATGGGAACGATTCCTGGTCATCTAGATTCCAACTCCTCGATGAAGACCTGAGCTGAGGTAATGTCAGGATATTGGGGACATACCTGTAGTTTGGATTAATGTCCCATGATGCGCAAAGGATTAGCAGGACAGGGGATCCCGACTTCCGAAAGTAGCGCGGAAAAGTGTTGGTCCAGATAGATTGTGCACTCCAGCCGCAATGCCTTTTATATGGCCTTCTCCATCCATTGCGCTCATCTTTGAGGGAATATCATCTCAGGTAATCCTCCTCCTGTCTTAAACTGTGGCTTGTAGAGTGAAGGTTGCCTCTGGATTTGCCCGGCAGTTGCTCATTGGAGAGATATGGCCTGTTGGGAGGCTGTCCGAAAGCCTGTCTGGGCTGGGTGGGTAAGTCCAGTCAAGCAACAATGTAAAGCTGTGGTCCGCTGATCCAATTGTTTGTGTCATAGCCATCTTGCCCTATCCTGGCATCCCGTTTCCTGAATTGGGCTTTCCAAGACTTTGGTGGCTGTCTACTGCGGCAATCTAATCTGCTGCCGTTAGAGGCCTTTTGGGGAGGGCCACGTGACTTATTTGGGACTTATATTTGTCTTGGAGCGAAGACGTTGTCACCTTCCATTGTGGAGGACTGATTCTTCATGCCTCCTAAGTTTAATATTTATTATTATTATGTATTATTATTATTATTGTGTTGCTTGTTGTTTGTTGTTGTTGTTGTACTGATTTGTACTTAAGGGGCCTAGCCCCTGGGTTGATGAAGAAGAGATGCGCTTCTCGCAGGGAGTGTTGCAAGGCCTCGCTTATATAATACTTATATCTATGATACCCCCAATTATACACGATACACACACAGCGACACACCACACACACATATTATAAGCATAGTACACACACCAGTCTAGCCAAAGAAAACGACGCGATCAAACTGCTTATCTGAAGCACTCTCAACACACCGACCCAGCAGACGACAGATGCAATTCCGTAAGCCGAGACACTCATCCTCTGAAACAAAAGCTTAGCCTAAGACAAACAACACCTAAAAACCGAACTATACACTCTCACTAAGATACTAACAGCCATTGGATTCCAAGGAAAGATTATCCGACCCTAATCCAAAAAGAAACCCGCAAGAACCGCAAAGATCCCGAAAGGACGTCAGAGACAGCCAGAGAAACGACAAACTGCCGACTCTCTCGCGACATATAGTATAAAGGGCGGTTCTACGAGACAAGTAGCAGATCATTCTGCCCAAATGAAGCACAAGCATTAAAGGTTCTCATAGATCGACTGTCAGTCGCGGTAGCAAGCTACATAATTAAGAGGTTGACGTTGACCGCAGACCATGGCTAAGAAAACTCTAAAGAAGAGCAGAAATTCGATCTATGAAAACCAAAGGAGCACATGAGAAGTCCGCGCTTGAACCTAGGCGTGCCCCCTCCCATACATCAGACAAGACTAGACAGAAGATAATAGTGCGGCGCAGTATTGGAAGCAACGCACGAAGGAAGGCATCATCCCAGAAAACGAGAACTCGATCCTTCTGTCCCATAGTCCAGCATATCTCAAGAGCCACGAGGATCATGAGACTTGCTCTTTAAATAATACCAGGAGACACTATTGGCCAAAAACTGGCGGAACAAGTTTATTCAACAACAGAATAATCAGCAAGAGAGCCATAGAGATAGAAAAATGCCTACACAGCATGGAATAAATGAGATGATACCGCCCGACGGCGTCGCTGGCGTCACGCCTACAGCCATACTTGGAAGAACCCGCCCTGTCAGTTTAGACTAAATTGAGTGACCTAACCATGGAGTAGATGACACTCCAAACAGCACTCGCACTGAGACCCACGAGGGCATACACAACAGGGATGGCTGAGACCAATCACTGCTTCACGCTCTAGGAGATGCAGCAGCGTCAGCACCCACAGCAGGAAGGAGTGGTGAGACATGTGACACGGCAGTCTAGAAGGCTGTACCGCAGATGCATCAAAGCTACCCGGCCATTCAAACCGCCTCTGGCCCATATACGCGAGTGGAAGTGAGACCTAGACGGCCTAGCATGAAGAATCATGTTAGCACGACGGAGTGTCAGGAATGTGAAGCATAATAGCTAAACAGGATCACAGGGCGCTTGTCACAAGCGTTAGATCCGCCAGCAAGCTAATAGATGTAGCACCTGAGCAACAACCGAACCCCCGAGTGATGACACAAACACACCCACCCAGCCAGTGCAGAACACAGCCCAAGCCCCGTCCAACAGTCAGAGAGCACAGCAACCCCGCCAGACCAGATATTAGAACAGCATCCGCCATGCAATCAAAACACAGCCAAGGCGCCCCCGACCCAATCAAGTACACCCGCCAACTAGCAGTTAAAAGGAAGAAGCAGCTGCAGAGCTCACTTTATTCTCGAGAAGCACAAAAGCCAAGAGACACAGATACAAGCCTGGATATGAATGAGACTTCATTAGAAACGCTACGACGTTAGGATACCTTGCCGAATTTTAACACGGGAGAAATACGCAAAGAGTCCAGCAGATAGTCATCAATATCATAGCCATGCAACGACACACAGCACACACACACCACATCACACACAGTATATATAATATCTATATATGCATATGCTGTATCACTTCCTTGCGGGTATTAGTATGCGACATGACGTCAGTATCCCACCTTAAAGTGCTTGTTAAGTTGTAGCAATGTTCAGCAGAGATGCTCATCTCGGCGCATTTAGGCTTCTGGTGTATTGAGGGGTTGTGTGAACTGCATTGATCTCATGTAAGATGTCTCTCCGCTGGCGAAGAACCTTGTACGAACAGCATTGAGCACACACACAACTACACATATATGATTAGTTATGTTTTGGTTGTTTCGTTAAAGTTTGTACAGCGGTGATCGTTCTCTCTCACAGGTACATGCGCACGGTTCAGCCTCTCCCTGTCGGGTTAGTTCATGGCTACCACGTCATTGGTAGGTGCTTTTCTAAGTTGTAGCCAACAGGTTTCAGGCAGAATCTCATGCGTGACCTCATCACATTCAGGCTTGCTGTTATGGAGTTTGCTTATGGTGGCTCAAGTGCTATTCGAACAGTGCGGTTTGGTTGTAAAGTTGAGGACCTAGCCGTATTGCTGTCGCCGGATGCTGTGTTCTTTCTTGCATCCTGGATTGGTGGGAGCTTGGTCTGTGTTCCTATATGGCCTTTGGTGTTTGTTTGGATTGGGGTGTTATTATGACTAGGTTTTCTTTGTCGCTGTTGTGATGTCTGGGCTTTGATTGGCTGGCAACACTGGGTGTTTCTGTATTGGAAGGCTTTCTAGTGCAGCTTGGCTTCGCGTTGAAAGGGATCGGGTGATGGTGCATCTTGAGGCAAAGTACGCCTACGGGTTTCATCTGGTTGCCTGGTTGGGGTGTTTTGAGCTAGCAGAAGATATCAGAGGGAGTCTGTTGTGTGGCCCAGGTGTTTTGTCCTTGCCTTTTGGGTGTGTGGAAGAATTGCTTGTCGTATTCTGAGAGTGCAGGCATAGTCCAGAATGATGTGACAGTCGGTGGAATCATGCTGCTTCTGATTCATTGCTATTTCAGGTTCTCTTTTCCTTCAATCTCTGACGGCTTCTCTGGAGTATGGTATCTAGTGCGCTGGGGTGTTTCTATTCACGAGTGGCTCATGGGTTTTGGGTGCCATTGAAGTTGATGCTGTGACCTGTGGGCCTTTCATGTGTTGGGAACTAAGTGAGGAGATTGTGTTCCAGCCTGTTTTGACTGGGCGATTTTGGTGTTGCATTCTACGGTCGCGAGGGTAGGGGTTTAAGGCGGTATGTCATTTGGTGTCGTATTGGTTTCTGTCCAATGTCGATGGTGGTCTGGGCAAATGGATGACAGGGAACGTTCCGGGCCATATTGCTGGTTTTCCAGGTCAATTTTGTCTTTGGATTCTAGAGGATGGATGCTCATTTTTTTGTCTGTCTTTGAAGGCCAGTCTTGATGTGATGCCTGTGATAGTAATCTACCTGAGTATGTTGTCGTGTAGTTACCGATCTTTATTGTAGGGCCAGGACAGGACTGGTTCCAGTTAAGTCTGTTGATCTTTAGGTCTCACCATGTTATGATTGCTTGGTGTGTTTGTGGTGTGGATTAAGCTTGGTGATTTTGTTAGTTTGGTGGAAAGCCCGTTGCTGTGCGAAATACTGCATTAGTGTTCAGGGTGCACTAGTTCACATTTTTTTATTATGTGTACCTGTCTGCCAGGTCCATTGTGGCTTCTGGTGATTCCAAGTGGTTTTGCGCACGGAATTTATCCTGTGCTGGGTGGGGTGAGTGGGATTTGGGCGTCTAGAGTTGGTCGAGCGGTTGGGTTGTGTGGTATTTCTCTGGACATACGGTGTGTCCTAGTGTGCCAACTCTGTGTTTTTGAATAGATTAGTCACGTCTAGGAGATGGTATGTTCTATTGTTTTGATTCTGCGCGTTTGCCATGGCGTGAACGTTGATGTTTGGGGGTGTGTGCTGTTTAGGTGTGTTAGCGAAATTGTTTGTTAGGTTTTCTTTGTCAATGGGGCTAAATCAAGACAAAAATGTGGGTCATGCGAAATGTATCTGAGCACAGTTGGTTTGTGGGTGGGATTAGCCCAGGGCCTTGCTGGATTCGATTCTTCCATGAACAGGTTGTAGGCGAACTGACTGGGGTGACAGTGGTGAATCCAGAGTAGGGGCTTCCTTTTCACAATTTTGCTTGTAACTCTTTGGTCCCTTTGTATATGAAATATAGTGTTGTTTACAAGCAAGTGTTCTGTAGTTCCAGTGAGGTATGGTTTAGCTCGTGGTTATTTAATTTTTGATAGATTTCAAGAGTTTCTTAATCGGGACTGGGGAGTGAAATAGTGAAACCACGTCGAAACTTACAAGCAGATCTTCTGGGTTCCAGCGTGGTACGAATCATTTGAAATCATTTCTAAGGACAGGTGGGTGCAGGCATGACGGAAACTCCATACAAGAAGCGCTGATGATGCGCCAGATGAGATTCTGCTGAAAAGTTGGCTATCAACCTTTAAAAGGCCAAGCTACAATGTACGTGGAGTATAGGATACTGAAGGGAAGTCTGAAGCAGCCAAATGTAAGACCCGCTGGCAAACTTAAAAATAACATATAGCAGATACGAAGGTGAGTACGCTAGCTTGCTGATGACATAGGTGCAATCCATCCTTTTCTACACAAAGTCCTAAAGTCTGGCAATGATAATAGCCGCAATTGCAGCAAGCTACATGAACAGTATGGTTGTGCCCAGCTCCGTTGTTGAACTGTATCAAGGGCCACTTAAGGACGTGAAACGCAGAAGAAACGCCGAAACCGAGCACGCGCCGGAAAGGTCAGACTCAAGCAGTACTCGCGTAAGGTCCAGTGAACAGAGCCCGCAGGCGACTGTCTCTAGCCAATCACACAATGGACCAGACCTCGAATTTGAAACCAAAACGGGAATGGAGAGATCGATCGCAGATCACTGGATAGTAGGATGTGTATTTGACCTGTTGCAGGAGCATGAACTACGTGAATGCGTCGAGCGGTCACGCTAGGTTCGCTACCTATGGAACGTATCAGACACTGGAGCTGGGATCTGGATGGGCGGCAGAAGTGTGAAGGAATATCATGCAGTGAAACCGGTGCTGCCTTGACAAGAGGCTTTAATTCCTAACATACTACGAAGTGGACGCCGCTTGGGGACAGTAGTAGTCTCACGCGCGAAGGGGGCGATCAGAGCGTTGACAGTACGAGCAGCACACACTCACAGCACACTGATCTTATGATATCACATCGACAGTACATATGGACATGCGTGTATAACATAACACGTGCGCTATATCTAACTCACTGTAAAATCTTTGTATTGCGGAAAACGCAGTATCTTAAAGGGTCGTCCAGACAAGGGAAAGACCGTAGCCGGGTGGAAGGGCGCTCCAGAGCGAAAAACATATGATTCCGTGGATCCCTGGCTCCCCAACAAGGGAAACGGCAGAGCTATATCAGCGTGTACACTGGTGATGGGGAGATCCTTGTCGGCGTTGGTTCTCAAGACAAATCAGTCAGCACGCCAGGACCTGGTAGACGCGATTGCGCGTGAATGAGATTGGCGCAGAGTCTGTCAGGGCAAGGGGCTGTCACTGTTCCACCAAGTGCGTTCAATGATCCAAAAAGCAATTGCAAAAAATACAAAAAAAATCCTGCGCTTTTCGGGAGACGGACTAGCCCTGGCGGTCTATAACCACCAGCAAAATACAAAGAGAAATAATGCAGGGAAGTGGAGTAGAAGAAGGGACTTGCCCCGGTCCCAGAAGGGAAACCGTGGGGAATGGCGCTGTGATAATTTAGGCATGAACTTGAAGCCAGCCATTGCAAATGGCAGGAAGGCAGGATTCCTATAGGTTGTGATCGTTAAATTGGAGCGTAGGCTGCGGTGAATGACGATATCGTTGTTGTAGTGTCGAGGTACCGCGACGCGGGGTCTGTGTGTCTGGCCGAGCCTCGGCCAGGAGGCGATACTCTTAATATTGTCAGGAGCATGACGAGACTAAGTATGATTCGACGAATAGTGGTTGAATCGGGCAAGGAGAAGTGAGCCGGGCAGGGCTGCGATTCGTGAGGAAGGGACGGCTGTTCTGCATTCCAAGGACGTCTCTCAGTAGGATAAGGTACGATCGGGATTAGATTAAGCTGATTGTCCTGAGATGGCAGTTGGCCGTGCATCAGAGTCGTGGCGCTGTGAGACGTGGCAGGCCTCCGCACCAGCCGAGCACCAATAAGTCGTGGGGCAGTGCTGTCAGGAACAGCGTGGAGATCGGCGGGAATAGATCGGCGCTAGAGATGAGGGAGCCACAAGCACTTGAAATCACCAAATTAATTGGGGAAAAATTTACAAGCCAAATTAACCCAAGAGCAAACCTGAATTTTGACTAGCTGAATCAGAACACTCCCTGTTCCAGTCAGGGAGTGAACAACCTCTTACCACGAAGGTTGAGCTAAAACTGGGGGACGCTGGGGAGGTGGCTCGTTGAGGAGAAGGAGCATCCCGGAATTTTAAGCCCAGCCTTTTCAGAAGAGACTGAAGCACCTCCCACTTCTGGATGCTCTGAAAAACATGGGAGAAAAACCAATCTGTTGTGGCTCGCTAGAGGAGTTGATAGCAGAGTCTGGACAGTGATGAGGTTGGGGAGGAACATGGGCCAGTCCTGAAGACTGAGGAAGGCTTGGACGAGGGCTCTGCATCAGAGGCAGAGATGGGGCCAGGGCAGGCTGGCAGTTATTAGCTGCCTTCAGAGTTGAACAGTAGTGAGGTGGGGGACCTGCTGGAGTTAGTTCCCAGCCTGTGCATGCGCAGAGCTTCCAAAAGAAAAGAATAATTATGAACTAAGGGTTGATGTGGGAGTAAGGCCACAGATGAATGGTGAATGGCCCCTTCCATTAAAAGATTAAAAGAGGGATTAAAAGGGATTTAAAGAGGAGCAAATGCTTTTGCAGGAAACAATTTGTGCATTGCAACAGTGTGAAGATCTGTCTGTGCATCTCAGAGACTCTGTGCAGAGTCCTTCCTTGTCCTTCCTTGTATTTGAAAATATTCACTTGGCAGCTCTCCAGGCTAGATAAGGTATGTGCTCCTAATTAGATCCTTGAAAGATTGTTTCCCAGACCTTTGGGTGAATGTGAATGCAATAAATTCATCTTTGTTTAATAAAAGGGGTTTTGCTGGGATAAAAAGTCTGCTTTGTGCTTTTTGGGAAAGCCTCGGCCAGACCAAATCCAAGGTTTGACTGGATCAATATACAGTTTGGCCTTCAATGGCATTATGGATCCCAGCTATAAAAGCAATAAAAAGACAGCTTTTAAACAACTGTCTAAAATAAACAAATAAAAAAAATGTGTTACCAATTCTTTCTTCTGTTCCAACTGCTTGAATAGAAGTTCCTGTGGCAGAAATAATGGATTTGTATAACGTTTCTGCTTTTTGTGATATGCTTCTAGTTTCTTTCTTCAAATATATAGCTTTCTTCCTTAAGTGGCACATTTTATTCATAAAACATGGACTTCCAACTACTACAATAAGAAATAACAAAAAATCAAATCAAATCAAAACACAATTCTACAAAGCATATTATGATTTTGTTTAAAATTATTAGGCCATTCTCATACATATTATACATACACCTATCTAACAAAACATTGTAGACTTCTGAAATAATATGCTGGCCAGTGAAAGATGTTTTTTTTAATGACATTTCCATCACTTAATGCCTAGAAAATGAACAAAACTAATGAACATAGCTTCATTTCTTTTTCCACAGCTTCATTTTCTTTTTATTTCTGAACATTAAGAAATAAAATGCAACTTAAAACAAACAACTCATGACAAAAATGCTGCTATCTTTTGGTATGAAAAAAATTGTTGGAATACAATAAGAAAAAGGAGTGAAATAGTTCAAGAAAAGACACAAATGTCTGAAATACTGAAGAACAGCATAATTATCAAATGCCAAGGAAATCAGGAAATCCAGGCAGTTCAAATTTTTGCAAGTTTTCTGTAAGAATCTGAACTACTAACGATCAGTGCAAATTGGCAGTAGAGGAGAGTCAATGGAATTCAAAGTAGGATGGACTTAGATCTCTTCTGGGTGTGAAGGGACTCGAGACTGATGAAGCATTAGACCTATCTCTTAGGCTCAGCCTTGTCATTTCCTACAGTACAGTATTGTTCTGAATCTGTGATCAAAGTATCTCCTCAGACAGATAAACATAATAAACTCTATTACCTACAGTTATAAATTCCACTTCTTGGGAATTGTGGAAGGACAGGCTGCCTGAATTGATTATAAGCACTGGCATTCCTTTCCTTCTCTTCTTGCCCCGCCCCCCTCGTCAGCATAAACCAACTGCCAAACAAACAGTAGGAGGGAGGAAGGAAGGCAACATGGCTATTGTTCTGTAAGCACAAGTCTCATTAAGAAGGGATAAAGCTAAAGCATAGTTGTTAGCTCCATTAAGAAACATCAATCATATACAGTAACTAAAAAACTGGAGAGACAGACTATGTTCCTTCCTTCAAACTTCACATAAGGTATAAGTTCTTCATACTGTTTCATTCAGATAAAACACAGAACACAGAATAACAGAGTTGGATGGGACCTTGGAGGTCTTCTAGTCCAACCTCCTGCTTGAACAGGAGATCCTATACCATTCCAGACAAACAGCTGTACAGACTCTTTAAAAGCCTCCAGTGACGGAGCACTCACAACTTCTAAAGGCAATCCATTCCTTGGTTAATTGTTCTCATGTTAGGAAATTTCTCCTTAGTTTTAGATTGTTTCTCTTCTTGTTTAGTTTCCAGCCATTATTTCTCATGTTGTCTTCTGATGCTTTGAAAAATAGGTTGATCCCCTCTTCTCTGTGGCAACCCATCAAATATTGAAACACTGCTATCATGTATTGAAACACTGCTATCTCCTCTTGTTCTTCTTTTCATTATACTAGGCATACCTAATTCCTGCAAAATCTTCCAAATCTTCCAAAGCAAAGATTTGGAGGAGAAAAGAATCAGCTAGGAACAAGAAAACAGAAAAATCAAAGAAAAGGTAAATAAATAGGAATAGAAAACAGAAAAAAAGCTCAAAGCTCAAGGTCTATTAAAAAAAGCTTATTTATGTAATGCATTTCTAGCCTATGATAACCCAAGCAGATTCTATTAATCGCTTTCACTCTTGATTGAATTATGGTGATATTTAGTGAATTAAACAAATACGATTGAAGGAAAACAGGATTTTACAGAAACATGGTAAGCTTTTTGTGGTTGAAAAACACAAAATAAGACTAAGACTTTGCCCAAGGAAATGAAAAATAGTGGAGTCCATTATGGTATTAAACTGAAATTTAGGAAAAAAATTGACTTAAAAATTCACTGTTGAATTTACAATTTATATGTCAAAATACAGAGTATAACAGAGTATAATTAAAATTTCACTATGTTAAAAGTACCCTGATTTGCTCAGAATCTATAAAAATGAACATGATGATGCAGTTAGAGAGCATTGGGTTAAAAAATAAATGGAAGAAAAAATAAAAAATAAAACCATTCAAGGTTTTATTGCTTGCTGGGGTCCATTATTAACCATCCAAAAAAACAAATGCTGAAATGTTGGAATCGTGAAGTAGTAATAGAGAATTTAAATTAATTACAAACTCTGTCAAACATAGAAACTTTAAGTTTTGCTGACAACTTGCTTGACAACCTTTTTTTTCAAAGGTTCAAAAATTATGTGTAGGATTTGGCTATCTGATTATTTTAATCAATAGAAAATATTTAATAGGTAAATGGAAATAGTTTGAAATAGCAGTCTTGAAATTAATAAATTAAAATCAGTACAAAACATATACGGTGGACATCAGATCTTAATAAACTCAAAGAAGTAGGATTTTATGACAAGGAAACTAATACAAAAAGGATACAAGGTGTCCCACCCCCTAAAAGAGGGGAGCTACTAAAAGTACAGTTACAAACTATTCCAATGATGGAAAAATGGAAGCTAGCAAAAGGAAATGTGACTGAATGCCTTACTGATCATTACATATTAAAGACACATAAAGAAATTAGATAGATAGTACAGACCAAAGTCATACAGAAAGAATGCATGGTAGTATTTATGTATAAAGATAGTGCCATGAAAGGTAAAGTTTGAAATGAACAAAGATTAATAAATTATAAGAAGAAGAAAAAGACTTTCTAATCTGTTTAAATAAAAAGTGTTATTAATTATTTTTCTGATTCCTTTCTGATCACATGGCTGAAAATAAAGCTGTTAGGGTTTTGGAAGAATTTCAAAAATATGCATGCATTCCTGCCTTGTTTAAAAGTAACAGTACTCAACATAATACTGAAGATACAACCTGAGATCATCTTCCCTAAAACCTTGGGTGCACAGACTCCCCCCCCCCCGATTACTTTTAATGTAACAGAATATAGGGAGCAATCATTCTAAATATGCTTAAGCCAATTTTAATTATATTTCAATTAAGTTACATTAAATGAAATTTAATTTTGGTCCTGATTCTTGGTTTGTGGCTTCAACTCATCACTCAAAGGCAAAGTGGAGACCGCAGCCTGAAAATGATTGGATTTCCTTTTTGTAATATTATGAAGTATTCATTTCTGGACACCTGGTCCTAGATTCCTCTCTTTTCCTCAACTAAATCAAAATGTAATTAACTATGTGTTTAACATAGTTAAAGGAAATTCAATCATTTATGATAGAATAACTGAGTTTTCTATATGCCACCTTAAGATAAATAGATGTCCCCTTTGAATATTATGGAGAAGTTTTGTGATAAAGGAGAAAGAAAATTCTCCTGGTTTGCTTCAGATTTGACTTATTTGTCTCTTCTCTATTCGCATTACTTACCAGAGATCGGAGAATAAGGGAGAAGCACTAATGATGAGAGTATGCAAAGAAGCTGTATTAGAGAAACATGATGTAAAGGAATTATTCCTGGCACCATGGTCTTCATTCTTCTCCTTTTTACCTGTATGACTGCCTTCCATTTGCAAGCAATTCAAAAAAGGTGAAAGAAATGAGAGAAACATAGGCATGAACTGCACTTGACTTGGAATGTAAACTGAGAAAAGTAGGCGGGGCTTGGAATAGAGGGAGGAAAAGAAAAGGATTGTTAGTTTTTAAAATAAAACTGTTGCTGATGAAATGTGGAAGGAAAGAAGGAAGAGACAGAAAAACAAGAATCAAGAAATTAGACTAACAATGTGGGAAAATTTTAATGGTTTTATAGAAGTCAGCAACAACATAATATTAGTGGAATATTAGAAGAATAGAGGAATATGATGAAGCAAGAGGATTAAAAATAAACAAAAACCTAAAATTTTGGTAAAGAATCTTACAAATAAACAGAAAAATGAATGATGAAAAAGTTGGGCATTCAGATAACTAAAAGAGTAAAATATTTAGGAATTTGGTTAATAGCAAAATATGTTACTATCAGAGAAGATAATTATTCTAAACTAGTTCAACAAATAAAGCTAGATCTGAAAAAAATGGAAAAACTTACAGTTATCAATGGTAAGAAGAATTGCTACAATAAAAATGAACACCTTATTGAAGCTATTATTCCTGTTTCAAACAATTCTGATAAAAATTAAAAAAAAAAGTTCTTTGAGTATCTAAAGCCCATGTCACACCGCCCAACGGATGCAAAAAGGACACAGCGGATGAGCAAAATGTTCCATCCGTTGTTATCCGCTCTCAAAGGGGCAAAAAATTTGGCATAAGCAGAGCGGATAACAAGGACGCGGGGAGGACACGGGCGGATGCAGAGTGGATGCGGAACGGAAGCCCAGCGAATGGAAAGCAGATGGGAGCGGATGGCAACATCCGCAGGGCTTCCGGGGGGCCTCAGCAAAGCGGATGCGGAACGGATATAGGGGATGCAGAGCGGATGCACAGCGGATGAAGCAGATGCAGAGCGGATGCACAGCGGAAGCCTAATGGATGCCTGGCATTAATTGCGCATTGCGGGAGGATGCATTGCATCAGCCCCGTGGATATAACAGAAGCAGCTCGGAAGCAGGTCGCCATTCAGAGGAAAGACTGCTGCCGGACGGATTGGCTGCCTTGCCTGCCCTGCTCGCCAGCCTTGCTGGCCAGCCTCGCTGCCAGCCTTGCTGCCCGCCTCGCTGCGAGCCTCCCTGCCAGCCTTGCTGCAGCCTCCCTGCCAGCCTCGCTGCCAGGCTCCTGCAGCCTTGCGCCAGCCTGCCTGCAAGCCTTGGCTGCAGCCAGTCTCCACTGCAGCCTTGCTGCCTGCTCCTGCAAGCCTGTCAGTCTGCCTGCCAGCCTTGGTGCCTGCCTGCCTGCAGCCTTCCTGCCAGCCTTGGTGCCGGCTTCCTTGCCAGCCTTGGTGCCTGCCTTGGTCCACCTTCCTGCCAGCCCTTGGTGCCTGCCTGCCTGCCAGCCTGCCTGCCAACTTCCGGCCAGCCTTCCTGCCAGCCTTGCTGTCTGCCTGCCTGCCAGCCTTGGTGCCTGCCTGCCAGCCTTCCTGCCAGCCTTGGTGCCTGTCCTTCCTGCCAGCCTTTCTTCCAGCCTTGGTTCCTGCCAGCCTCCCTGCCAGCCAGCAACCCACAACCATGCAGAAGCACAGCAAGCCTCAGCCATCTGCTGCCACCCCTGGCAAAGGGGACAGGGCTACCATCCCGCCCCTTGGCCCTCACTCTGGTTCTCCTGGGGCTTTGCAGCACGGGCTCGCTCTTCTGGGCTGGCGCTTCTGCTGCTTCTGCTTCTGGAGCAGCTGATGACAAGCACTCCAGCACAGGCCAACCTCCACAGCACCTGGACCCTTCACCCCTGAGACTGAGTTGACCAAGAGGAGTGCCCAGAGACTCATTTTTGTTTTATAGCTTATTGTTCATAAAGTCTATCTTTTGATTCATACACTTGCTTCATTTCTTTTTTTAATAAGTATTTTGCTGTAAACTTTTAGAAATGGTTTAACCCTTTGCATGCTTGTGGGCATGGTTAGATAGCAGTGGATGGGCAGGGATACCTTTGGGATGGGTATTAGCTGTGGGATAGTTCAACCCTCCAGTGCAAGCAATAGTGGGACTGTATGGTCACACCTCACCAGCTGTCACACCTTGGCCCTTATATCAATAATAATGTAATAATCATCCACACATGTCCAACATAAACACAAGTCTTGTATTAATGCCCTGTTCATTGTAGGCCCACCCAACATCCATGGCCCAATCTATCCGTGTGATAGACAGGCTGAAGGAAGCATCCATTAAGCATCTACCATCCTGTCTTGCCACTCCTCTGCTCCAGCTGGGGAGTTGCACCAGCGTCTCAGGAGGTTGCGCTGCTTCTTCCCTTCACGTGAGGCTCTGTTGGGGCCTGCACATCCTCAGTGTCTATCAGGTTTTCGCCCTTGCCTCCATTCCCAGGCTCCATGTCCCCCATTGCCTTGCTGACAGTCCCACAAGCCTGTCCTGTAAACACTGGGTACGGGTGCGCATGAGATTGTGCAGGATGCAGCAAGCTTCCAGGATCGCTCCTCACGGTCTCTGGGCTATGCTGCATGGTGGAGAGAAGTATCTGGAACCTGTTGGCCAGGATGCAAAGGCATTGTCTACCACCCGCCTTGCCCTGGACAGCCTGTAGTTGAAGGTCGTCTCTTTTACAGGTGGCGTCTGGAGGTGTAGGGCTACATGAGGTAGGTTGTGAGGGAGAAGGCGTCATCCCCCACGATGAAGTAGGGGCCATCTTGGTGTCGTTGGGCAGCCGGGTCTGGATCTGGGAAGCCCACGATGAGGTTGCGTTCCAACCCCTCCTTGAGACACTGCCATTAGTATACCTGGGCATCATGAAGATAGAGCCGTTGCCTGAACCATCGCATGTACATGAACTTGTAGTCAGCATCGACCATGGCGAAGAGGATGATGCTGAAGAAGCCCTTGGACTTGAAATAAGTGGAGCCTGAGTTTGGTTGGAGATTTGCAGGCCACGTGCTTGCCATCTATGGCTCCAACAGTGTGGGGGAAGTTCCACTTCTGATACCACTGCTCTGAACTTTCTTCCGGCCTTCTTCAGTGGAGGGGTACTGGAGGAGCTCCTCCTTGTATTCTTCGATGATGGCCTGCACACCACTTCTCTGACCAACATGCTGATGGTGTTGGATGGCACCCTCCAGCCATACTGCATGCTCCTGTAGGTGGTCCCTGAGGCCCAGGTGGCGCAGAGTGAGTGCCACCCTTGAGCCCAGGTTCCAGGCTGGGGCAGAAGCTGGTGCTCTGCTTGGTCAACCTGCGGTGTCAGGCGCTTGCAACGAACTTCATCAGAACATGGCTGAGGCATCCTCATGAAGTTTCTGGAACGCCCGAGTGTCCTTCATTCTTAGCTCCACCATCAGCTGTTGTTCAGTCCGTCCTCTGCTTTCTGGTGAACCATCTTCAGACCCAGACTCTTTTTGTCTGCCTGCTTTTTCTTCTCGCAGTAGAGTTCACAGAGCCTGCAGATGGCTTTGGCACTGTTGCAGACGATGGTGGCCTGCCGAAAGGACTTTGTTCCAATCCACGGTGGACATGACTGGATGCTGTGGAAGAGGAAAGGTCAGGTGAAGGCTGCAGAGGTCTGCACAGCTGGAACTGCTGGTCTGAAAGTGAGGATGCAGATGAGTTGCTCCCCCTTTTTATAGGAAACAGGTTTTCCGCTCGGCATCCTCTAGTGGATCCTCTAGGCATCCTCTAGACATCCTTAAATATCCGAGATAGGTCCCTCTGCGAACGTTTTTTCCCATTTTAAATGCTTTGTTTCGGTGCTGCTATCCGGTTCTGCATCCGTTCTGCGTCCATTCCACTTCCCCCTGCTTCTGAGCGGATGCGAGTTTGTGGCGGATGCGTAGCGGATGCCTAGCGGATATAGCAGATGCATAACGGATGCATAACGGATGCGTAGCGGATGCATAGCGGATGCAGAACGGACGAACTGGATACATTTTCCGGCAAGTTTTGGGCAGCCCAAAACTTTTGGAGCAGATGAACGTCCATAAACGGGATGCTGGGATGGATAGTGAGGAAGCCAAACGGAGGCAGTGAGTACATCGCGTTTTCACGGATTGGCAGGCTTTTTTGTCCGTTTTACATCCTCTTTTGCATCCGTTGGTTCGGTGTGACTTGGGCTTACAAATGGATCATTTCACAAAGTTCATTTCACAAGGGAAAAAAGCAAGAATAAAACTGAAAATATTACAATAACCTCAAAGACAAGGGTTATCGTTACCAGATTGGAAGCTTGTAATTACCAGGAACTCAGTGCTTACACTGAGTGAAAGAATGGTATCTGAGGAATAAAAGACTATTGACTTTAGAAGGACATGATTACTCAATTGGGATGGCATGATTCAAGTGAAGGAAAAATAAACTATATAGTTATTTCAAACATCATATTAGAAATGCTTTATTTTCAGTATGGGAAAAAAGAGAACATTATGATATACGATTTGGCTAACCGATTGATGGAAGCACTAAATTTTTGTTGAACTTAGGAAAAATTACAAGATATAAAATATATTTAAATGAACATAGGGAAATTAAATCAAAATCAAGAACTGAAACCAAGGAACTGATTTGGCCTGGTGGCCATTCATCCAAATACGAATCATGATACAAGAAAGATGCAGACATGTCCTGGATTTTAAGAATATTAGAACTAACCAGATATTTTTAGAATGGGATTTATAAATTTATATATATCGCAACTTATTTGAATTTGAAAATGGCAGAAGAACAGGTAAAAGAAAACAATGATAGTATGGTCATAAATTTTTGGGTAACCCATAGAATTAGACAAAATGGCAAACTTTGGAAACGGAATTATAAAATTGACAAGTGAACAACTTATAAAGAAAATTTATACAAAATGTTTTATAGGTGGCATTTGCCTTCAGAAAGGATAGCAAAGATGTGTTCAAAATGTATCTCCCAGATGTTGGAAATGTAAACAGATACTGGGTTCTTATTATCTTATGTGGTGGACTTCCCCAAAGGCCAAAAAAAAAAAAAAAAATTGGGCAAAGAAGTGGCTAGAAAGAATGAAAACCAACAAATAGACTTAAAACCAGAAATTGTTTTTGTTGGATATTTTACCTGCAAAATATAACAAAAGAATCAACTAATTTTTAATTTTACATGTGATAACATGCAAGCGAGAATTATGTAACACACAATATTGGAAAAATAATAAAATACTGTGAGGTAATTCCCCATTAGGAGAATGAGCGCATACAGGGAGACGTATGACAGTAGTGTTGGAATAATACAACACTCAGTACACAGATACACTGTACAGTTAATGAAAGGTTTTTACTTCCAGAAAAGGTTTAAAGCATTCAAAATAAGCAGTCCAAAAGTCATTCACCAGTTAATCAGTCAGTTTTTCAATCCAGGATATTCCAGTAACAAAGTCTAGTGTCAAAAACAGTTAAGTTTCAGACTTACATTAAATCCAGTAATATCAGTCAATTAGGAAAAATGGAGCAATGGCAATACTTTTCCAACAGAAGGAAATAAAGATACATTCATACTCTCCTTCTGAGCCTCAGACTAAAACAAGACCAGGTTTCTGGCTCCATCTTATGGCCATTTGAGAAACACACCCAATGCATGCTCTGCATTCCTTAAGGAGACAGTATTAAAATGTTTTATCCTGGTTTATATATTTCTAACCCAAATACCTGTTAGGAGACTCATATTCCTAACATATACAAACAGAGGAAAATGTATAAAGAAACCATTATATTGTGGCAGAAATGAAATAGATTAACTTTGGAGATCAAGGAAAAGAAGGACATGGAAACTTGGGAACTATTTTATCAATGGTAAAAAATAGAAGCAGAAATTAGGAAAATTTTATATTGAAATTAGAAAACATATTGTGTGGAAATGAATCAATGATTAAGGGCCTGTCACCTTGGCCGATGGATCTCAAAACGTATGTAAAAAGGACACAGTGGATGAGAAAATGTTCCATCTGTTGTTATCCGCTCTCAAAATGTCCAATTTGCATAAGCAGGCGGACAACAACGGAAAGAGGAATGGACGGGGGGAAGGCGTAGCCAGGATGTAAAGCGGATGCTCCATGGAAGCCTAGCGGATGGCAACATCCGCAAGGGCTTCTGGGGGAGCACAGCGAAGTGGACGCGGAGCGGAAAGGAGCGGATGCCGAGCGGATGCCAAGCGGATGCCGAGCGGATGAAGCACGAATGCAGGAGCGGAAGCCTAACGCGGATGCCTAGCGGATGCACAGCGTTCACTGCATATGTGGGGAGCCTCGCAGATAGAAAGGGAAGCATTGCGTCAGCCCCCGCGGATATAAAGGAAAGCAGCTCGTAAGCAGGTCACCATTCAGAGGAAAGACCTGCTGCCCAGACACAGCTCCAGCCAGCCAGCCAGCCAAGCCAACAACCATGAGGGAAGAAGAGAAAGCCTCTGCCATCTGCTGCAGCCCTGGCAGAGGGACAGGGCCACCATCCCACCCCCTGGTGCTGACTCTGCTTCTGCTGGGTTCTGCTGCCTCGGCGCCTACTCTTCTGGTGCTGGAGCTTCTGCTGGCGCTGCTCCTGGTGGCTGGGGCTTCCTGCTGGGGCTTACTCTGCTGGCCGCTGCTCCTGGGTGCTGGTGCTTCTGCTGGTGCTGCTGGTGCTCCTGGTCCTGCTGGTGCTGCTGGTGCTCCTGGTCCTGCTGTCTGGCCTGGTGCTGCTGGTGCTTACTCTGCTGATGATGATCTGGTCCTGCTGGTCCTGCTGGCGCTGCTGGTGCTTACTCTGCTGATGATGATCCTGGTCCTGCTGGTGCTGCTGGTCTGCTTTTTGCCTGCTTACTGTGTTGTTGGCTGCTGGTGGTGGTGTGGTGGAGCAGCCCCTAACAAACTCGAAGCCCCCTCTGATAAGGGCCCAGATGGCCCTGCCAGAGGGAGGAAAAGGCATACCCGTGGAACAATAACGGGAGAGGAGGCAGTACTCCATCGAAGAGGAACAACTGAGGATGAGGTGCTGGAATGGCTGAGGGAGACGAGTATGTTTGGTGGAAGGGACACAGGCCTATCGAGACACCAAAAGGAAGCAGGCTGCTTGGAGGAGAAGGCGGAGAGCCTGGCTACACTTTGGAGGTGCTCCCGCCCGTGGTGGAAGCACAACACACCTGGTACGGGAAGCTGCACCTCAAGAATCTGGCCAGGCCACGGTCAAGCTGACGGACGAGAGACCTATGTGAATGGCCAAGTGCAGCTTCTTGGAGGGTGAGATCCGCACCAAGGAAGCAGCCCCTCTCTCAGGCAGCCCACAGAGAGCCAGTCCTCTTCTGGCCAAGAGTCAGCCTCCTGTGTCCAGGCAGGTATCTGTGGAGCATGCCACGACGGAGACCCCTGACAGCTGCACTCCCCGTGGTGGAGCGCGTGGAAGACCGCTGACGCAGTGGGAGCAAGGAGAGGGCACTTTCCACCAGAGA
Source organism: Laticauda laticaudata (assembly GCA_004320025.1). NCBI lineage: Eukaryota > Metazoa > Chordata > Lepidosauria > Squamata > Elapidae > Laticauda > Laticauda laticaudata. Next base: position 13,229 of record BHFT01022980.1, on the reverse strand, counting down.
CCTACCCACATCCACACCCAGCTCCACCTCCACAGAAAGCAGGCAGAGAGGCAGACCGGCAGGAGGGCAGAGCCACACTGTCCTGCTGGAGATCAGGGACACCATCAGAAGCAGTGTAGATCTCCTCTCTCAGCTGGTACAAAACCGACGTCCCATCCTCAAACCGCAAGCCTTCCTCACCTACGTCAACCATGACCCTCAATGGACATGTCTGAATCACAGTACCAGGTGATCAAGGACAGGATCACTGTCTTCCTTCACAACCCTCCAGACCGCCAGCTGAACCTGCTCCACACCCATCCAGGTCTGGCTCCTCCACCAAAGTTGATGTCACTGCTCTTCCAAAGCTTTTCCACAAGGCCTCACCTACCAAGGCTACAGCTACCAGGAGCTCCAGCAGCACAGGAAAAGACCTTCCCAGTCCAGGCAAAGTACATCAAATGCACCGGTGCCGAGCGATGCCACTAGATGCCACGACGTCACGATGCCACCCGCCAGCCAACGATGCCACGAACGCCTCCTCTCGTTCATTGCAACCAGACATCCCCACTAAACTCCTCCTTCCTCCACCGCATCACAGCCAAGCCCGGGCCTCAGAACAATCTGTCATGGTATTGGGCTTGACAACCTATGGCTTGGAGGAAGGGGTCTCAACATTCACAGGACTGAGCCAGCTCTCTAGAGCTTCCTCCACACAACCATCCCCTGTTGTCTCTCGGGGCCAGGCACCCCAATGGTGGTCCTCAGAACCAGCACTCCAGCAGCAAGCCGAACCTCCACAGCACTGGACCTTCATCCCTGAGACTGGATGGCATGCCTCAGAGTGACTAAGAAAATGCCATGAGACTGGGTGCTACCTGATGACTTTAATCTTTGCTTGGCACTTGGTCATTTTCCTTTTACAAGTTTGGTATTAATAAAGATTATCTTTGCTTCACAAACTTGCTTCTTTATTTTATTAACCTAAAGTCTTTGTGGAAAATTTAGAAATGGTTTAAGCCTTTGCATGTTTTGTGGGATAGGTAATAAGCTGTGGGATGGCCAGGGATACCTTTGGCATGGGTAACAGCCTGTGGGATGGTTAGTATACCTGTGGGCATGGTAAGGATAGCAGTGGGATAGAATAAGCTCCAGTGCAAGCATCGTGGGACTGTATGGTTCACCCTCCCAGGTGCCACGCCTTTGCCCTTTATTATCAAAACAATGTAATCATATGATCCATCACATTTCAACAACATAAATACAACTCTTTATTAAATGCCCTGTTCATTGTAGGCTCACCCAACATACATGGCACAATCTCATCAGTGTGATGAGACAGGCTAAAAAAGCATCCATTAAGCATCTACCATCCTGTCTTGCCACTCCACTGCTCCCAGCTGGGGAGTTGCACCATGTCTCAGGAGGTTGCGCTGCTTCTTCCTTCACGTGAAGCTCTGTTGGGGCCTTGCACATCCACAGTGTCTATCAAGTTTTGCCCTTGCCTCCATCCCCAGGCTCCATGTCCCCATTGCCTTGTGGAGGTCCACGAGCCTGTTCCGCAACACTGGGTAGCGGGTGCGAATGAGATTGTGCAGGATGGCAGCAAGCTTCCACGATGTTTCTCACAGTCTGTGGGCGATGCTGCATGGTGATGAGAAGTACCTGGAACCTGTTGGCCAGGATACAAAAGGCGTTCTCCACCACACCGCCTTGCCTGGACAGCCCTGTAGTTGAAGATCCTCTCTTCACGGGTGAGGCATCTGGAAGTGTAGGGGCTTCATGAGGTAGGTTCTGAGGGACAAGCGTCATACCCCACGATGAAGTAGGGCACATCTTGTGTGTCGTTGGGCAGGGGGTCTGGATCTGGGAAGCCCATGATGAGGTTGCATTCCAGCCCTCCTTGAGGTGACTGGCATTGTATACCTGGGCATCTGAAGATGAGCCGTTGCTGACAGCATCGATGTACATGAACTTGTCGTAAGCATCGACATGGTGAAGAAGATGAATGCTGAAGTAGCCTTGTAGTTGAAATAATTGGACCCTGACTTGCTGGAGCTTTGCAGGCCACGTGCTTCCCATCTATGGCTCCAACGGTGGTGGGGGAGGTTTCCACTTCTGATACCACTGCCTCTGCAACTTTCTCCAGCCTTCTTTCAGTGGAGGGGCACTGGAGGAGCTCCTCAGGTATTCTTCGATGATGGCCTGCACCACTTCTCTGACACAATGCTGATGTGTTGTGTGGCACCTCCAGGCGTACTGCATGCTCCTGTACGTGGTTCCAGAGGCCAGGTGGCGCAGAGTCAGTGCCACCCTTCAGCCCAGGGTCCAGGCTGGGCCGGAAGTTGGTGTCTGCTTGGCTCAAACCCTGGGTCTCAAGACGCTCCACAACTTCATCAACATGCTGGCGGCATCGCTCATGAATGTTTCTGGAATGCACGAGGGTCTTCGTTCCTCAGGCTCCACCATCAGCTTGTTATACACTCCGTACTCTGCTCTTCTGGCGATCCATCCTTTGACCCAGACATTTCTTTGCCGCCTCCTTTTCTTCACGTAGAATAGGTGAAAAAGCCTGTAAATGGCTTTGCACTGGTTGTAGAAACGGATGGTGGCTGCCAAAAAGGAGTGTGTGATGATCCATGGTGGAGATGACTGGATGCTGTGGAAGAGCAAGAGCCAGATGAAGGCTGAAGAGGTCTGCACAGCAGGGGCTGCTGGACTGAGAAGTGAGATCCAGGTGATTCCTCCCCCTTTTTATAGGAATATAGGTTTTCCGCTCGGTATCCTTTTTGCATCCGCTAGGCATCCTGCAGACATCCTAAATATCTGAGATACGTCCCCATACAAACGTTTTTTTCGTCCGTTTATAAATGCTTTGTATGCGAGCTGCATCCACTTTCATCCTTTCTCTTCCGTGCTACTAATGCTTGTGTCCGTTCTGCGTCCATTTCGCTTCCTCCTGTGTCCGTGTGTCCGTTTTCCGCTGGAGTGGATTTGAGTTGCGCGGATGTGCAGCGGATGCCTAGCGGATATAGCGGATGTGTAATGGATGACGACGGATGTAGAACGGATGTTCCCCGTGTGCGTTGCGGATGCAGAATGGACGCGTTGGATACAGTTTCCGCTCAAAAAGTTTTGTGCAGCTCAAAACATTTTGAGCGGATTAAATGTCAGTCGACGGATGTTGGACAGATAGAGAGGATGAAAAACGAACGCAGTGAGTACAGAACGGAAGCATCGCGTTAACCAATGGATGGCAGGTGTTTCTCTCCGTTTTACATCCTCTTTCCATCCCTTGGTGCTGTGTGACAGTGGCTTTAACTTTTGGCGATCAAGGATAAGAAGGACATGGAAACTTGGGAACTATTTTATCAATGGTTAGAAAATAGAAGCAGAAAATAGAAAATTACATTCAAGGAAGATATGTAAAGAAGAATAAAGTAAATGTATAATTAAATTAGATTTGGAGGATAACGATGATAAATGTGATATTCATAAGGTCTGATATTAATTAATTATATGATAAAATTTAACAGAGTATTTAAGTAAATAATGGAGACTGTTTAATAAGGTCAAGTGAGGATTATGGTGAATAGATTGAGTGAATAATGGTTATAATTATAATTAATGTTTGTATAAGGTTTGTTATTTGTATTTAACAGAAATTGTACTCAGACAGTACACTGCCATTGTGGATAAGGAAATTTTATATACAATAATGGAAATTGCACAATTAAAAAAACCTTCTCTCACACACACAAATACCCACATGCACACATATGGAACCGTGTTTGAGATATTTAGTTATTATTAGTTTAAATGCAAATCTAAAATATACTTCTGTAAATTTAGTTAATTTCTGGATGATTGCAAAAAATATCTACCCATCCTCCCCCTGTATAGAAATACTGCAGCCTAAGTTCTAAGTAGTAGAAGACCAAAGCAGGACCAAATCATTAAAGAAAACAAAATAGGGAAGATTTGTTTTCATATATTATTTTAATTCCACCTTTTAAAATATATTACTCAAGATAGTAAATATACCTGGCACTCATGCCTCCTCATTCCCCACAACTATTCTGTGAGATGGATTGGAAAAGAGAGAATAACTGGCACAAAGTTACCCAGTTGGTTTTCATGCCTAAGGGAGCTTAGGACTCCCAGTCTCCTGGTTTCTACATTAACATCTTAACCACTGTATCAAATTGGCTCTCACTTGTTTCTTAACTGGTGAACCTTAGAAGTATCTCTACACTCTACATATCCTTTCTGGAAATGTACTGCTGCTCCAAAAGATGGTTCAATATACTGTGATGAAGTAATTATGAGAAGACAAATGTTTGTTTTAAGATGTAATATTTGCTGTTTGGAAACCTTTGGAATATCTGACTCTGTAGCATCCAGTTTCTGCTGCAGCTATTTGCTGCATATGTTGTGCTCTCTAACCACTTTTTTCTTTTAAGTGAACTTTTTCTTCAGAAAGCTGCAGAAAGCTTTTCTTTGCTTGCTTCCTTCTTTTTCTCCATTACTCAGCCTAGCAGACACTTAACAAAGTACCTTACAGATTTTGTCCCTCTTTTCCAGGCATGCAGTAAATTTAGCAAATGAAGGGTTTAAAAGGGATTGAGATTGAAGGTCAGAGGTTAGAGAATTTAGTTTCAGAATCTAATAGGGGGATGGAGCTCAAGATGGTGATGGGTGAGTTTATGCTCTCCATTTTTCATTTTTACTTTGATATTTTTAGTCTCCATTTCTAATTTTTAAATTAGATTAAATTTTAAGTTAACCTAAGAGGCCATCTATCTTCTCCAGCTATAATTTGAAATCAGTCAACTTTATTGTCGTCATTAACTAGCAAAAAGAAAAAAGGGGAGAAAATAGTGTTTGAATGTCTAGAACATTCAAACTAAATAAAAAGGTGTGATACATAAAAAGAAATGCTAAAACACATCATTCTTATTAATTAAAACTCACCTAAAATTATTGAGTCCTTTCTAAATTTGTGGAAGGTACCATATGGTAGCTGACTTTTTTTTTAAAGTGGTTATGCTGGGGCAACCAGACATAATTTCATAATTCAATTTCATAATTCTTAATCTGGGATTTAAGACTAGGGAAAAAGAAGAGACAGCATATCCAGTCCGCAACATATATTTCAATCAAGCCTCTGAAGCAGCAGAAAATGGATAATAGCCAATAATTAAGTGGACAACTTTAGTAAGTAACTTAGAATCTACTTTCTCGTTAGATAGATATAACAGTCATAATTCCTTGGAGTGGCATCTACAGGTGCATGTAAGAAACCAACAGTTACAGAATTTTCTTGTTCCTGATAGAAGATATCTGCCTCCTGCTGTCTGTTCAGCAACTGCCTTACTTTTGCAGGATGGAAATGATACCTAAAGGGCCTGTCACATAGTCCGACGGATGCAAAACGTATGTAAAAAAGACACAGCGGATGAGAAAATTTTCCATCCGTTGTTTTCTGCTCTCAAAAGTGCCCCAAATTTGCATAAGCAGAGCGGACAACAATGGAAAGGAATGGATGGGGGGAGGATGTAGCCAGGATGAAAAGCAGATGCTCCACGGAAGTCTAGCGGATGGAAGCGGATGGCACATCCGCAGGGCTTCCGGGGGAGCACAGCGAGCACAGCAGAAGGAACAGATGCAGAAGCAGATGCCTAGCGGATGAAGCGGATGCATCACGGAAGGCCCAGGGATTGCCTAGCGGATGCCTAGCGTATGCAAAGCGTTCACGCATATGTGTGGGAGGCATGCATTGCGTAGCCCCGGCGGATTATAAGAGGATGCAGCTCACAAGCTGGTCACCATTCAGAGGAAATGACCTGCTTCCAGACACAGCTCCAGCCGAAAACACCATGGGGAAGAAGGAGAAACGCTTCTGTGCCATCTTTGCCAGCCCTGGGCAAGAAGGAACAGGGCCACCATCCCACCCCTCGGGCCCTGACTCGCTTCGCTGGGCTTCTGCTGCTTGGGCTGACTCTTTGGTGCTTGAGGCTTCCACATGGCGCTGCTTTACAAATGCTGGTTGCTTTGCTGGTGCTGTTCCTGTGCTGGTGCTCGCTGGTGCTTACTCTTGCTGGCGCGCTCCTGGTGTGGGGCTTCTTGCTTGGGGCTTTTAGCTCTGACTGGCGCTGTCCCTGGTCTGCCTGGTCCCTGGTGCTCCTGGTCCGCTGGTGCCTTCTGGTCCTGCTGGTTGCTGTGTGCTTCTCTGCTGCTGCTGATTGCGTGTCCTGCTGGTTGCTGCTGGTGCTGCTGTGCTAACTCTGGCCTGCGCTGGATCCTGGTCTTGCTGGTCCTGCTGGTGCTGCATGTGCTTACTCTTGCTGCTGCTGATCCCGATCCTGCTGGTGTGCGGTGTTTGCTGGTGCTGCTGTTTGCCTGCTTTGCTGGCTAGCTGTTGTTGTTGTGCTGCTGCTGCTGGTGGTGGTGTGGTGGACCAGCCCCTAAACCTCAAAAGCCCTGCTGAATGAAGGGCCCAGATGGCGCCTGCCAGGGAGGAAGAGGCATGAGCTGACGCTCGAACGGGAAGCCGAGAGGCAACTACTCCATCCGAAAGAGGAAGATGAGGATGAGGTGCTCGACATGGCTTTGAAGGAGAAAATGGAGTACTCTAATGGTGGAAGGGGACACGAGAGCTCATCGAGACACCAAGAGGCAAGCAGGCTGCTTGGAGAGAAGGCCGGAAAGTCCTGGGCTACACTTCGGAGGTGCCTTTCTCGAAGTTGCGTGGTGGAATCACATGCACACCTGGTACGGGAAGCTGCACCTCAAGAAAATCTGGCCAGGCCACGGTCGAAGTTGAACGGACCGGTGAGATCCTACCGTGGATGGCAAAGTGCAGCTTTTGGAGGCGTGAGCATCGCCACCGCACCGAGGGCAGCAGCCCGTCTGACAGCCCCTCGCTCTCAGCAGCCCACAACGAGAGCCAGTCTCTTCTGGTCCAAGAGTAAGCTCCTGTGTCCAGGAGGTCATCGTGTGGAGCGGTGCACGACAGAGACCCCCCGACAGCTGCACTCCCCGTGGCGAAGTCATGGAGTACCCCCTGACGCAGTGGGAGCAGAGAGGGGCACTTCCACCAGAGACCAACCACACCCCACACCAGCGCCACCTCCATGAAATCAGGCAAAGAGCCAGACTGGAGGGCAGAGCCACACTGTCCTGCCTGGACGATCAAGGGGACACATCAAAAGCAGCGTAGATCTCCGTCTCATCAGTGGTACACACTGACATACATCCTCAAATACCGTCAAGCCCTTCCTCACCTACGCTCAACAGAACCAACTCATGACATTGTCCGAATCACAGTACAGGTGATCAAGGACAATCACCGGATCTTCTGGCACCACACTCCAGGCCCAGCTGAACCTGCTCCGACCCAGTCCAGCTCTGCCCTCCACCCCAAGGTGAATGTCAACAGCCCTTCCAAGGCTTCCCCAGGCCCTCACCTTCCAAGGCTACGGCTTACCAGAGAGTTCAAAGGCCAGCACAGGCAGCCTTATCCCAGTCCAGGCCACAGAGTTCATTTAATGCCAAACACACGCAAGCGTGCCAACCGACTGCCCACGATGCCACAGATGCCACCACGCCACAGATGCCACCCACCACCACACGATGCCAACCCACGCCTCACCCCTCGCTCACCAACAGACCAGACAGCCCAATACACTCTCCATCTCCCCACCCACAGGCACGCCCGGCCTCAGACAACATCTGTCATCATCTGTGGGACTGACAACCCCATGTCTTGGAGAAGGGGCTCTCACAATCACAGGACTGAGCCAGCTCTCTCTGGAGAGCTTCCTCCACACACCATCCCCTGTTGTTCCTCTCGGGGACAGGCCACCCCAATGGTGCCTCAGACAGGGCACTCCAGCAGCAGCCACCTCCACAGCACCTGGACCCTCACCCCCTAAGACTATGGTCATGCTCAGAGTGACTGAGAAGAGTGCATGAGACGGTGTGCTACCTGTTGACCTTATACTTTGGTTGGGACAATTTACTTGTGGCCATTTTGCTTTTACAGTTTTGTTATTGAATAAAGATTATCTTGCTCACACACTTGCTCAATTCTTTTAGTCAATAAACGTCTTGGTGGGAACTTTTAGAAACTGCGTTTACAGCCTTTGCATGCATTGTGGGACGGGTAAGGATAGCAGTGGGATGGCAGGCAATACTGTGCGATGGGTAATAAGCTGTGGGATGGGTAATAGCTGGATGGGATGGGCAAGGATACCTGTGGGATGGGCTAATGATGTTGGATAGATAAACCTCCATGCAGTATAGTGGGGACTGTATGGTTCCCACCCTCCCAGGTGCCAACACCTAACGGCCCTTTATTTCAATTAACAATGTAATTCATTCCATCCACCACATTCAACATAAACACAACTCTATATTAAATTGCCCTGTTTCATTGTGAGCCACTCAACATAACATAGGCACAATCTCATCAAGTGTGATGAGACAGCTCCTTGCACCGCTGAGCATTCCATTAAGCATTTACCATTCGTCGTCTTGCCATTTCCCACTGCTCAAGCTGGGGCGGTTGCACCAGGATGTCTCAAGGACGGTTCGCTGCTTCCTCCCTTCACTAGTGCCCTAAGCTCTCTGTTCGGGCCCTTGCAAATCCACAGTGCTCAGGTTTAAGTTTGCTCCATTCCACCAGGCTTCACATGTCCCCATGTGCCTTGTTGGAGTCCATGAGCCTGATGTGTGCAACACTGGGTAGTGTGGTGCGCATAGTTGTGCAGGATGCAGCAAGCCTCCACGATGTCTTCTCCACAGTCTGTGCTGGGCGATGCTGCATGGTGATGAGAAGTATCCTGGAACCTGTTAGCCAGATGATACAAAGGCGTTCTCCGCCACTCGCCTTGCCCCTGGACAGCCTGTAGTTTGAAGATCCTCTCTTCACGGGTGAGGCATTTGGAAAGTGAGTATGGCTTTCATGAGGTAGGTTCATCTGAGGAGGAAGGCGTCATGCCCCAACGATGAAGTAGGGCACAATGCTTGTGTGTCGTTGGGGCAGGGCTCTGGATCTGGAAGCCCCATTGATGAGGTTGCATTCCACCCCTCCTTCGAGGTCACTGGCGTTGTTATTTACCTGAAGCATCTGAAGATGAGCTATTGCCTGAAGCATTATGTACCCTGCAACTTTGTCGTCAGTCATCGACCATCGGCGAAGAGGATGATGCTGAGAAGCCCTTGTAGTTGTGAATAAGTGGCCCTGACTTGGCTGTGGAGCTTTGCAGGCCACGTGCCTTGCTATCTACGGCTCCCCCAACGTGGGGGAACCTCCCATTCTGATACACTGCTCTGCACATTTCTCCAGCCTTTCTTTCAGTGGAGGGGCACTGGGGAGAGGTGTTCTGCTCCTTCCCCAGGTATTCTTCGATGATGGCCTGCACAACTTCTCGACCACTCAGTGCTGATGGTGTTGATGTGGCACCCTCGCTACTGCATGCTCCTGTACGTGTTCCACAGAGGCCAGTGCTGGTTGCAGAAGTCAGTGCCACCTTGAGCCCAGGGTCGAGGCTGGGACAGAAGTTTGGTGTTTTGCCTTGGTCCAACCTGGTGTCTTCACGCCGCCTCCACCCAACTTCGTCAAACAATGGCTGAGGCATCCTCATGGAGTTCTCTGGATGCCACGACGGGTGCTCTCGTTCCTGCTAGTCCACTCATCAGCCTTGTTATACACAGATCTTACTTCTTTGGCTTTCTCCGCGAAAAAAAATACGCATCTTCGGACCCAGCACTTATCTTGGCCGCTCCTTTTTACTTTGCCTCCTAGAACCAGCCGTGAAAGAGCCTGTAGATGGTCTCCCAGTGTTGTAGAAACGATGGTGGCTACCAAAAGGAGTGGATGTGATCCATGTGGAGATGACTATTGGGATGCTGTGGAAGGAGTAAGAGCAAGAGCAAGGCTGAAGAGGTCGTGACACTCTGCAGGCTGCTGGACGTGAAAGATTGAGATCCAGGTGAGTTCCTCCGCCCTTTTATAGGAATATAGGTTTCACTAAAGGTGCCTCTCTTGCATCCTCTAGCATCCTGCAGGACATCCTAAATATCCGAGATACGTCCCCTATACGAACGTTTTTTCCGTTTTAATGGTTTGTATGCGAGCTGCATCAGCTTTCATCCTTTCTCTGTCCGTGCTACTAATGCTGCATGTCCGTTCTGTGTCCGTTTCATTCATCCCTGTGTCCATTTTACGCTGGAGCGGATTTGAGTTGCGCGGATGCGCAGCAGATGACTAGTGGATATAGCAGACACGTAACGGATGATGACGGACGTCTAACGGATCTTCCCCATGTGCGTAGCGGATGTAGAATGGATGCGTTGGATACAGTTTCCGCTCCAAAAGTTTTGTGCAGCTCAAAACTTTTTGAGCGGATGAAATGTCAGTCGACGGATGTTGGACGGATAGAGAGTATGAAAAACGGACGCAGTGAGTACAGAATGGAAGCATCGTGTTAGCCAACGGATGGCAAGTGTTTCTCTCCGTTTTACATCCTCTTTCCATCTGTTGGTGCTGTTTGACAGGGGCTTAAAAAGGGATATTGTAACAGACCTTTATGCAATTTCTGCTTACAGCAAAACAGTGACTTCAATCTTTGAAGCTTTTTTTTTGACTTTTAATATTTTATTAGTTTACCAAAATATAAAATACAGAAGTACAAAAAAAATTAGAATGGGAAAAAAATGGAGAAAAAGAGGAAACTATAAAGTGTAGGGTAAAAGGGAAAAGAAAAGGAAATGCATTAACTTACAACTCCTTTTGGTGCAGTCGAATAAGATAATGACAGAAAACCTTTTACTTTTATATGGTAATATATGCTAGCCATTTTCATAACAACAAAAGTATTTAATCAGCAAATCCTCAAATCTATCTCAAGCACAAAGTTCAAAAGCAGTTTCCAAATAGAAACAAAATCATGTTTCATTCTCTAATCAAAAGCAGACAATTTAACAATCTCTGCTAATCCCATCCATTTTTGTAGCCATTCGTACATTGTGGGAATCAAAGTACCCTTCCATTTTTGTGTATAAAAGATTTTTGGTGTGGCCATTTATATAACATCAAGTTTTCAATTTTTTATCAATGAATCTAAAAGAAAAGAAAAAAAATTGAACTTTTAATTTCAATTTAAAATAAAATTTACTCATAAAAAGGAGTCTTTTATACAGTAAAAACAAGTGGAAAACCTTCTAAACACCAATTCCACCCACACTTTCTACAATTGTGTAAACAACAAACTAAAAGACTCAAGGTCCATCTCACCCCTAAAAGGACCTAATCATAAAGACTGCAAAGATGACACCATTAAAGCCAACCACTTTAACACATTCTTTGGCTCAGTATTTGTAAAGAGCAATGGATCATGCCCAGTATTTCCTAGTTGAATCATAGACAACTACAATAATCTAATACATATCGATTTTACAAAAGACAATGTTGAAAAAGCACTTCGCAATTGAAAACCATCTCTATCTATTGGACCAGACAGAATATGTGCCTACTTCTTAAAAAAAGCTTATCCCATGCCCAATAACAACCTCTAAGGCATAATCTTTGTAAAAATCATTGTCAGGACGCGAGCTCCTGCCAAACCAACGGTACATCCCAATCTTCAAAAAGGGAGAACCCAGCCCTATGAGAGAGTTAAAGAACCAAACTCTTTATGCTAAACAATTCGTATGTTTAAAGTTAGTGGAATCATAATTTATTAACCAATCCTATATCCTCTCACTTAGAGACAAAAATCTACTGACCCTAATGAAACAATTATTGGTTTCAAGAAAAAAAGCTATCCTGAATATGATGTGCAACCTCTTACACTGAAAAAACATAGCGAAGGAGCGTACACAACTCGATCAAGGGCAAAAGAGAGTAGATGCATTCTACGCATAAGAGCTTCTGTAAAGCCTTTGATTCAGTGGATACGACAAATATTTATTCTAAAATTAAAATTCATTATGGTAATCGAGAGCCGTCATAACTGGGATAGAAGCAGGGGTGGGATTCTAGCCTCAGTTCGCTAAAGAACCCGTTCGTTAACATTCTAAGCAATTCAGAGAATCGGTTGTGAGTTAGAAGAAATATTACTGCCTAGAATCGCCTGAGAAAGAGCACGGAAGGAAACATTCTGGGTGTTGCTATAGAACAACACTGGCTCTGCTCACTATTAATCCTTATTACATTCTTGGCAGGACTAGACTTCCTGTCTCTGGAACTTCTCTGGAGTTTTTTCCCCCTCCTTTGTTGGTACTGTGCTTGTGTGGAATGACCATTCAAAGTTACAATGGCACTGAAAAAAGTGTCTTATGACCATTTTTCACACTTTTGATTGTCGCAGCATCCTCACAGTCATGAGAGGACAGGCGAGGAGATGCGTGCCTCGATTTGAGTGATATTGAGATGGCCATGCCCAGCCAATAATATGACTGCCAAGCCAGGTCCACTCAGTCACATGACCACCAACCCATACCCACCAACTAAGCCACACCCACAGAACCAGTTGTTAAAAAATTTGAATTCCACCCCTGGATAGAAGCATTCCCGTCAAACAGAAAGCAAATAGTCATAATTGGGAGCATCCTATCAAATTCTGTACCTGTCAATAGTAGTGTCCCCCAAGGCAGTGTTCAAGACCAACTCTCTTCATTGTCTAAATAAGTGACCTCTGTTATCATATTAAGAGGAACTGCGTTCTCTTTGCTGATGATGGAAAGCTATTCAACACCACCAACAATACTGCTACCCTTCAAAAAGACCTCTACTATGTATCAGAATGGTCAAACCAATGGCAACTTCAAATCTCACAAATAAATGCTCTGTCTTACATATTGGCAAAAATAATCAGAAAATAAAATACAAGCTGAGAGACTTCCAGTTTGCAGGGCTTCGGCGGCAGGCAGGAATCTGCAATCGTGCACAGTTTCTGCCTGGGCTCACCACTGGAGCACCCCGAGCTAACTGGCTTCCAGGCTAAGCCACCCCGTAGAGGTGGCGAAGATGGGGGAGCTGCAGCAGGGTTGAAGGAAGCCGCATCTCTCCTCCTCAGCTGGCTAAATTCCCTTTCCCAAAAGCGGTAAGAGCAGCGGCCAGAAATGGCCACCTCAAAGAAGCACTCAGCCAGAAAAGAAAGTGCGGGAGGAAGTTAAGAAGTGAAAGTTTTGGCTGACTGGGACAAAAAGTAACAACCAAGGTATCCTGGAATTTAAATTTT
>BHFT01022979.1:0-55800 GCA_004320025.1 Laticauda laticaudata | reverse complement strand
GTTGTATCTTTGGGTGGAGTCCATTGTAACTTCAAAAGGTCACAAGTCAAGGACTATTTGTATTGTCCATTCCTCCTGCAGTTGAAGATGCTCATCTTCTATCAGCAGGCTAAAGTGGAGATGCTGTATCAAGTTCAGTGTGTTTGGTATAATCTTTTAAACTCTCCCTGACTCTGGTTCATGGACTAATCCTAGTTAAAGAATTGGAACTATTAGCTACTTTAGCTCTGCAAGTGACATTTGTTATGATTGTACAGCAGCTTCAGTGAAAAAGGGCTAGAGAGATTTCCACCACAGAAGAAGACTAATTCCATTTGTTCATGCAATCATGAGTACCTAGCACTGGAAATTCAGATTAACTTCTTCAAGCCGACCTAGAATTTTTATAAATTTAAAGCACAGTTTAGTCATTTGTTTTCTACACAAAAGTAGCCCTGGCCTGTATCTTTTAAAAAGGCTCTGATTCAGCAGCAGAACTTCAATCTGCAGAGCGGCTTCTCAATAATTAGTCAAAAAAACATACTCCAGAGGTCCTGGGCCATTAAAGATGAAACTAATTTTGCACTGCATTCTGACTTAAAAACCAAGCAATTTTCAAAGAGGGACATCAGAATAACCTCAATTTTATTTTATTTTATTTTTTAAAAAATCTATAATTTATCACACTTTGCTACATTAACAAAAAAAAGTTGCACACATCAATACTTTGTTACAGACAATAAGGCTCCATATCAATGTTAACTAATGGAACTAAACTTCAAGTGATTTGAGAAAGCAGGTATAGGAAGATGGCAGAGTTACTGAGATGAACATCTTAAAAAACATTTCACATTCGGTTTTCAGGAGAGAAACTGTATTGCAACAAGATTAGCTTTATGAGTACAGTACCTCATTTAAAATTGACAATTAGAAAAAGCTTTTTCACATTGTTTATCTGGTAGTAGGTTAGAAGGGCTGAACTTTTAGATAGTGATCTTTGCTCTGAATTTTAGGCAGTTTAATGTAGACTCTCAAAAATATGGCAGGGCTAAAGGGAACCATTAAGCAATTGATGTGCGATGGAGTCAATTTATCTAATCATGTTGCTGGACACCATCCCTGTAGCCGCTGTATAGTTTCATACTGCTCTAACAAATGCCAGAGCAAAACTAGCATGGTTTCACTGCCAGTCTGTGGCTCTCTAGATCAGGGGTCTTCAAACTTGACAGCTTGAAGACTTGTGGACTTGTCAACTCCCAGAATTCCTCCTCCAGTCATGTTCGCTCAGGAATTCTGGGAGTTGAAGTCCAAAAGTCTTAAACTTGCCAAGTTTGAAGACCCTTGTTCTAGATGCTCCTGAAAAATGTCTTAACACTGAACAGTTGCACAAATTGACAGAGGCTGCTTGGAATTGTAATTGACAACTTAAGAGTTGTGCCAGATGTTCCTCATCCCACCATTGCATTGGCCCACAATCAAGTCAGGAAAGCCCCTTACAATGACACACATACAGCTCTACTTAGCCAGGCATAACCACTGGTTATGGGAAAAAAGGAAAAAAGTGCAGGGGGGAGGAAGTTAGCTACTTGCTACATAAGCATGAAACTTGGGCTAGCAAAAGTCTAAGAATCTGTTACATCAAAACAAAACTTGGTCCCTATGTTTTGTTTTCCCTAACTTTCTATGTTTTCTATGTCCCTAACTTTTCCACTTCAGATAGAAGTTCAAGTGGTCTACAAATTGCATCTTTGAAAAAAAAAAGTCCAAAACTGATTATTTAGCAGCCTTTTCTTACCAAGTCTTGTTTAGGATGCTAAAGTACATCTCTCTTTGAGTCTAAGGTCTCTTCCAGCCACTGTATAGGTTGCATATGTTGCTGAGTAGTCCACTTCATAGAAGTAGACAAGAGGCATAGTGACCACATTCTAAATAGTAGATACAACAATTATTCAAAAACACACTTAAGATGTCCTCATTTGTAAATTTCTCTTCTATGCTGGCTACATTCACATAACCCATTGAAGCTACTTTTTGAATTAATCCATGGCCTTGTGCCAAAGATATTGTGCAAATCCAGACTATTTGATAATATACAACTTCATCTGTTAGCCCTCATCTTAAGTGTATTGTGTGGGCACAACTTTTGAGATGCTACTTCCTTTTAAAAATACCTCTCATGGTAAAACAGCTTTTCCAGGAAATTTGGTTTTGAAAGTTTACTATGATCAAAAAAGAAAAATCAAATATCGGCAGCCTGGCAACCAAATGTTGATAGCTTTCCATGAGATGTCAGTAATCAGGGCCACTAGCTTTCATTAATGAAGAACATTGTAGTGTTTATCCAAGTATGTGGGAGGGGAAGCTTTATTTTTATCATATTTGACAGTGATATCAGTAATTGGCACAATCACGTTACAACTAAATAAAAGATGGGCCTTACCCTCTGGAAATTAGTGTATGCCCTGGAATACAAATGCCCCAAACATAAAAGGTTGGTCAGTCTGCTGAACCAAAAACAATCCAAGGCCTAAGACAGCATGGGACAAAAGTAATCATGATTCAGAAGTGCTTAACTATTCACACTATTAGCTGCTGAAGACAAAGGGGAGAGCCATATCTCCAGTCAGCTAATACTTGACCCTTCCTGGACATTTAACACTTGGATGTAAAGTAGTGGTTCCCCTCCCAAAAAAAATGCCTTTTATATATGTATATAAACTTGTGAGAGGGGAAATAATCAGTGGAAAGATTCTACCTCTACCACAGTCCAGTCCCCATGTGGGGATGACATGTCCTCTGGGGAAAAGCTTGTCACAGAAGTGATGCTGGCTCGAGATTCTTCCAAAGGGGAGATCAGTTCTGTCCATTTGCCAATCTCTGCTTCGCTGTTCATGGCCTCCTTCCCACTGATAGCCCCAGGGGGCGCTTCTGTTGGGAAGAGCAGGGCCCGGCTGATTAGCTGCTGTACGACTGTAGCCTGGATGTTTCCTAGCTGAAGAGCCTGTTCTCGGGAAGAGGCACGCAAGCAACAGCTCCCATCCTCTTCATCTGGGCCAGGTGTTTCAGCACCACTTTCTACTTCATAGATAGTGGAGAGGATCTCTGATGGACATGGATCCCAGGGGAAGGGCAAGCCAGCCCCATTGTCACCTACAAATAGGGCAAGGAGCTTGGGTTGGAAAGGATGGCCCTCAGGATTGGTAGTGGTCACAACAGACAGAAAGGAAGTGACAGACAAGAACAAAAAAGAAAAGGGAAAGTGGAAAGAGGCTAGGTTTTAAAGAAGAAAAAAAAAAGGAGATTCTTCTCAGATTTGCAAGAAATTCACTCCATTGCAGTTATAGTGCCAATGCCTGGCTGATAAATGTTGTATTCCCAACTAATTCATTTTAAAATGGGTTCAGAGATTGTATTGGGCACGTCTCCATTACTAGACAATTTTTGCATGCTTGTGTACTGCTAGTTGGCTCCACTGGCTATGAATGAGAACTGCTAGGGCTAACTTTTTAGAAGATGTTTATTTTTATATCAATCACCTCAAATTTTCTCAGAGTCAAAGAGAGAGATGAAAGTGTTCTCAGAATTGATTAAAACTTCATTTTATCAGGATCTATTTATCTATAGATTGCTTGGTTCCAGTTTCAATCAACCAGCAATAATGAAACAAAGAGAAGCTGAAGGACTTGAGGATTCAATTTGTTTCTCAGCTTCTATTAGCAAACCAATTAGTAAACTAAAAGTATTTATCTAATTATGAATACTAAAGCAGTATCAAAGCTAAACCATTTTTGAATCCAGGAATCTTTCAGCATACAAATATGCCAAGACAGGAAATTGCAATGTGAGCTTTGCTCAATGGCCTATTCCAATATATGGCCTGAAAAGATCTACATGCAATCTATCTCCTGTAGAATAATTGTGATCATTTTTCATTAAAGGAAATCTGCCTTGGTTGATTAGCAAAGGGCTTTTAAGCTAACCAATCCTTTGCTCATTCCAGAAAAGCAGAGTATTCTTAACAAATCGTTGTCTGGTCTTCCTGTGATGGAAACATGATAGTTTCAATGATTTATTTCTTATGCCTAGCTCTTTTTGCTGTGGGAATTTTTTTCTTAACATTCCATCAAAAATCTATTAAACTTAGCCCTCATTTCTAGGGTATAGACAATGAATGTGTTTTTTATGGATGGGTTTGTGTTATCTTAAAATTCAGTATAGCATGTTTGGTTTTGGCTTAGTATGTTAATGAATCCACCCAAGGTTAGGATATTTGCCTAAACACAGAAATACACATGATTGCAGAGGAAAGGCAAGTCCAGACTGCTGGACAACTTGGATTAAATTAACTGTGAGCCCCATAAAACATTAACAGTCCAAGCATTTTGTGGAATTCTTAACACTACTGTGCTGTTTAGTCCCTGCTCTGCTCTCTGTATTTTCTCGGAACCCAATGCACCAAAAAGATGCAAAATCCAATGGCATGAGGAAATTGCAAAAGACACCTTTACCAAAGGATAATTAAAGATGACATCCCCCAGGAGCTCATGGCTGCAGAACAGGATGAGGACCTCAGGCAATTCTGATGGATCAAATTTTCCTGATACTTATTCATATATTCCAAATAAAATTTGCTTCTCGCATATGCCACTCATGTTTGTCCAGCTCATATAGAGCAAACCCCATAATTTCTGCTGGTATTCTACATGCTATTTGTTATTTTCTTTCTTATACCCACAACATCCTGGTGGGGCTTCAGAAACCAACCATTACAGCTACATTTATTTGGCACCCTTCTTTCCAAGTTAAAAACTGCAAGTGGTATGGACTGGTAGGTGGAGAAGACAGATTCCCTGGAAAAACAATACAGGCCACATCAGATAGACAAAGTGATGCTTTATTTTACATATTGAAAGGCTAAGAAGTTTATTCCCACCATCATTACCACCACCACCACCACTAAGAAAAGCACTAAAATATACACAACTTTCCCAAAAGAAGTCTGTCGGAAGTTGAGAGAAAAGATTTTAAGACACACAAAAACAAGAAAATGCCCATTTGGCTAGAGACACAGATGGAACAGATACACAAGGAGGAAGGGAACCATCTCCATTCCCTACAGGATACTATTGCACATTAACATACCATAGGTTGTCCCATCCAACACAGACAGGGCAGGATTTCTATACATTACCTGCAGTCAGATTATGAGCAGCAGAGAAAGGCTGTGACGATTCTTCTTCGTGCCCTCCAGTATTCAAGGGTGTTGGGGTGAGGTGCAAGTGTTGCTCCCAATCTATGGGGATCTTGCTGCAGGTCTCCTTAGTGCCCTCAGTGGAGTGTTCTTCGCTGTCCAGGGAAGAGAGGCCTGGACTTTTGCCACAGCTGTCAGTTGAATGGAGATGGAAGGCACCAAAGACATCACATGAAGCTGCAGAGTTGGTCGAGGCTGGGGTTTCTGTGCCAGCATCCCCAGAACCTGGTTCATCAGACTCCTCTACTGAATGGGGCAAATGTGACTTGGCTGGGAGAGGAGAGGTCAAGAGGCATACGGTTTTGGGAAAGCCTGCTTCCTTCAGAAGATCTGCATCCAGTTCGGCTTCTTCCTCGGAGGATACAGTGGGCTCAGTCGGTGGATCTCCAAGGACTTCATCTGCTGGCAGGGTCTCTGCCTCATCATCTCCCTTTTCCATGTGGATGCCGAGATCAAGTTCACCAGGGAGGTCCTCCAAGGGACTCAGGAGCTGATGACAAGTTTGTTCAAGTTTCTCATCTGACTTGGACTCAACTCCAGAGCTACTGTCATACTCCCGCAGCTCTTCAGGCGTGCTAGTTTCACTGCTGCTCCTACCTGCCAGATCAGGCCCACTTAAGGTGCTGGATTTGGAAGATGAGCCTCCCTTCTCTGGGGAGAGAGCTTTCAGCCCTGTGCTACTTAACAGCAACTCTGGCATTTCAGTCAACTCAACTGGGTATTCTTGTAACAACTCCAAGCTCTTCAAAGGCAAGCTCTGAGGTTTGTGCATTGACAGCTGAGCAGTACCACTATTTGGTGAGAGCTCCCCTGAAGGATGAACTAAGTAGTCTGGAGTTTTATATTGAGTGGCCTCTTCCTGCTTCACGTTACTCATGCATTCTTCTGGAATGACTGCATCATCCTCAAGTTCTCCAATGGTGGGATATTCGTCTAAGCTGCTAGACTGATCATCATAACCTGCAAAAGGCTCTCCAGACAATTGTGTAGGGATTGAAGTTGCTGCTACAAACACAGGGAGACGGGTTTGGTACTGAGTAGCTGCTCCCATTGTTAAATGATCTGCTACTGGCAGAACTTCCATTAGCTCATTTTCAGCATGAGTAGGAGCACAAGGCACATCCTCCATCTGCTGAGAAATGACGACTTTCTGTGCAAGCTCACTATATTTAGTTGCAAGATCTAGGGGGCTCTTCAGTTTTTCATTTCCTACCTCGAGAGATACCACTTCCTTTTGCAGTTCTTCCTCTAAGTTCTGACACAAATTCAACATTTTGTTCACCATTTCCAATTCAGTGCTGTCATTGTGGCCTGCTGCTAAAGACTCTGTCACAGTTTTTAAGGTAGGATCAAACTGGCTAGCTGAGAGAGACTGCTCTGCTGAAAGACTGGGCTCCTCCTGTGGCTCTGCCGGAACTACTAGCTTTATAGTTTGAGTCTCTTCAAGGAATTCAGAATCTAAAGTCAAGGACTCTGAAGAAGGAGATCTCTCAAGATCATTTATTAAAATCTGAGAATCCTCAGCTGGAAGGGATGTAGTTGAAATACGACGTACATCAAGAGAAGACGTGTCAGGGTTGTGCAAGAAATGGGGCTGCTCAATAGCCACTGGAGCATCAAAATGAGAGGTTTGTTTTCTGAGGTGCTCAGAGGCCATGCCCCCTTCTTCTTGCCATAAAATTTCTGCTGGGGAAGTTTGGTGAGAGAGCTCCAACTGAATGGGAAGAGGTGTTTCACAAGGGAGCGCTGGCTCTAACTTATGTGTTTCGTCGCCATTTTCACAATGTATCTCCAGGACATCAAGTGTAGTCAACTGAGGCATCTCACTAACAGAGGATATACTGATATCTGGTGCTCCAGGGCAGATCAGAGGTGCTTCAAGGAATGCTGGAGGGAGCCCTTCTGAAGCGTTAATGTTTGTCTGTTCAGCTCTGCCTTCTTCTGAATCTCCTGGTTCCATCTGCTCCATCCCTACTACTGTGATGCAACAGTCTGCAGTCTCCTGGGAGAGTGGCTGGTCAACAGTTTCTTTAGCTGCTGCAGATTCCAGCTTTTCTAGAAAAGTTGTATCTTTGTTGGAAGCGCTCTCTGCTTCCTTGGTGGTTTTCTTGCCATTGTCCTTGGCAATTGTCTCTTGAGGCTTCTTTTGGGGCGACACCTGCTCACGACCGGAAAGAGTATCTTTCTTCAGAAGCTTCTTGCCTGAAGGAGGCAGAGCTTTGGAAGCAGCAGCAAGGGCTCTCGGAGGAGTGGTTGGATGGAGACTCCCAACAGCCACCTTGGCTTGAATTTGGGGCTTGCTGGGGTCTGAAAATTTCTTTGTTGCAAATCTGCTGTTCATAGATGCATTCCTCTCTCTGGGATTTTGCTCAGATTGTGATTTGGAGGCTGAGTGTTTGGGAGGCTTTAAGGCAGGTGTCACCTTCACAGAAGGGTTGGAGCTTGAAACTTTGGCCTTTAAAATTGTGGCAGCTCTAGAGGCATCTGGAGTAAGAAAAGACATCTTACATATTTGTTTGGACTCGAAAAGCCTAACATGTAATCCATGCAGAATACCTGAAATCCCTCCAGCGGCCTAAGGCCTATTTCTAACTCCAGCTGTCCTTCTGCTCTAGGGTTTCATATTTCCTGGCAATTGAACACAATCTTCCATTTTGGTATGGATTTGTTCATAATAATAATTATAGTGGTCATGCTTCAGTAGTCATTGTCCCTTTCTCAATGGGCTTAACAATGATGTAATTTTTCGTTTCTTGTACACAGCAGGCCCCAAATCTGTTTTGGAATAAGCTACAATTTTTAAAGTAGTTAACGCTTAGTGTGACTTCCCTAACTTCTCCAGATGTGGAATATTAACTATTCCAATCACTGCGGTTCTGCTAGTCAATTGTTATTGCAGTTAGAATTCAGCACAATCTCAGAAGTCACACCAACAAAAGCTGCTGTGTGCTGACAAAAGCCCCTGGAAATTATGGAAGCTGAAGTTAAAAAAAACAACATTGGAAAGCATTAGGGGGAAATGATGAAATGGAAACATAGTTCTACTTCTCTAAGACAGAGGTCTCCAAACTTGACAACTTTTAAGACTTGTAGACTTCAACTCCCAGAATTCCTCAGCCAGCAGAGTTGAAGTCTACAAGTCTTAAAAGTTGCCAAGTTTGGAGACCCCTGTTCTAAGGGGTGGAAGAACCGCAGCAAGAACTTACTAGGTGTGCTTAGTGAAGCTACCCTTTGCAGCCTTCTGATACTCCATTTGCAATATAGATCATTTTGATTGATCTTAGAAAATTATGATCTTTGAATTGTAAAATAACGCTCTACGTTTTGAAAACTAAAATCACTGCATAAATATTGGGAAAAAACATTAGCCTGATCACTCCCAGTTACATGTATTATCTAATATTTCTGGGAAGTATGACTTTTCCCATTGAGACATTGCAAAATCCAGGTTTTGGTCCGGCACATGGGCCATTTGTGCTGTGACCACAGGCTATGTACCTCTCTGTGTTGCCAGAGTATTTTTCTGCTGATGTGCTGATGTGCCCTGACCAGCAGGTGGTGGTGGTGGCTTATGTTTGCCCACATTCTTATCATGAGAAGCAGCTCTGTTTAGAGAGGATGAAGTTGAATTCTTTGTTCCTGGCAACCAAGTCCTGAAACAGACAGCAAACAATTATGCACATCAGAAAACTTTGTCCAAGCCCTTAGAAAACATAGAAGGCACACAACAGAAATCTATTGCCTCAGCACAAAGGCACTCGAAGCTTTTGTCAGTTCAGAGTCTGAGCCAAGTTTATCCTGAAAAGTACCAGCTTTTATTACTTGCAGTAAAGAGAAAAGGACTACAGCTAAAAAAACAACAACAACCACCTTCAATTATCTCAGCCATTAGATCAAGAACCAGACAGGATGTTTCCATTTTGGTTAACAGCTCAAAATGTACTCCTTCTAGCCACCCACCTGTCTCTTGCATCAGATGACATCTTCCTGTATTAATTGGGGCAGGGGAAAAAAAACACAAAATAGCCACAGAGCCATTTCCTCCTATTATTATTTTCAGTATCTGAACCGGAGACATTTCAAATTCCTTATATATATTCTAACCTACTTTTATTTCTCTACTGTTCACCCATTACCTCCTCCTTCCAATTTTTGCTGAGGCTAAAAATGTTTGAGATTGCAGCAATATAATTGCAGTATGTGTTCAATTATCTTTAATTTGCAGCAAGTAGAAACCTTTATTTCCAACTGCATTCTCCAAGATTGGCATTTAAAGCTGGACTGAGATTTCTCACTTCTGCACTATTTACACAACTGCAAATACAGTTCAGGGTGTGGTTTAATCCAGCCTTTCCTAACCTGATGCCCTTTACATGTGTTAATTATCACTCCAGTTTTGCATACTGACTTGAGAATTCTAACCTTTAATCAAAACATTTCTGAAAGATACCAAGTTGTAGGAAGGCTGAATTAGTAATCGATGGGCTTCTCTAAGGAATCCAAACGTGACTTCTTTATCAGAATGACGGTTATGCTTTAGAGATCAAGAGGCTAAATGTACCACTAAGTTAGTGTTTATCCATTTATTTCATTTATATCTCACTTCAGTCCAATTAAGAGATCTAATAGTGGTGCACAGATATATATGACTAAATCTTTCAAAGTAAAATTATAATAGAAAAACAAATATAAACAAACATAGCTATCAAAGGTGTCAATCCTCAAACATTATATGAAAAAGCTTTATTTTATTTTACCTGTTTGTAGAAGGCTGTTGTAGGGAGAGCTAATCGAATTCTAACTAGGGTTAGAAAAAACTATTTCAAAAAACTGGTGTAAGAGAAGGAGTGGCAGAATAAAGGAGTGGAGCCAAAAGAGAAATCCACCTATAGATTCTATGTACCACAAATTAAATCCAACCTCCCTTGAATTCCGTTAACTCTTATCTACTGTAGTGCCAAAATAGTGCTAATCTTTAGTTGAGTAGATTCCTATGCATAGGCATGAGCAATAAATCAGTTTAATTGGAACTTCACATGTGGTCCTGCTATCATTCCTGAAACCTGGTCTTCCTGCCTGAAACATTTTGCTCCTGACCCTGGCCCCTCTTTCTCAGCCCTCTTTCAAACTATTGGCATCCCCACTCCCCCAACAGTGTGGACTACCTCCTAGATTCAGATAAGTACTTCTTCCCCAGTCACTCACAGATGCAGGAAAGACAAGCATCCAGCCCCCAAGTGGCAGAGGCTATTGCCTGGAAAGCATCCTATCCACTTTATTATCGCAGGCCAAAAGGAGTCCCACAAGACCGCAATATTATCCAAAAGGGTGGCTGTCAATTTCATTTGGACTAGGATGTGATCTAGTCATGGCTAAGGGAAAATAGAAATTCCCTCTACATATGGACAGCTGCTTTGAGATAAAATAAGGGCTACCATCTATCCTTCTGCATGTGTAGGGCCTAAAATTTCCTAGGATAACCTCACGATTGCCATGACCTCCTCATCAAAGAAGTTGAAGTCCTTCAGCACTGATAGGTGAAGGAACTCTCCATCATAAGCCTAAGAACAAATCCGTAAACTAATCCAGACATCCAGGAAAGGATTTTGGTGGCAGCACTGTGGCTGGTACATTAGTAACCAATCCAATCAGAAGCATTCACACCCCACTATTTGAGGCATAGTGACCTCAATTTATGTATAAAGTCTCAAGACAGATCAACACCAGCTTTTCTTTCCAACCATGGCCCCAAAATCCACCAAGGCAGATTTAAGATAGGGTGGCATTGCTGTGTTTGCTTAACCAATCATAGTTATTGACCAGACATGCCTGTTGGTCCACCACAAAGTCAAGAAGGAATGAGGACTTATTACAAATAGACATTAGTCTTAGCAAAGATCAGCAGCACTCCAGGCCAGGAACACAACAGTTCCAGCTCTCCTGGGCCCAGGAGAGTAGATCCCACCAAACTGAAGCCCTTGCATTGGAAGAGTTTATTCAGCTTATTCAACAGTTTTACCACTGATTGTATGTGTGCTCCTCATTAAATTTACAACTGCATCAGTGATACAATAACATACTATAGTACAGTACACTTGTATACTAGACAAGCTATTTACCTTGTTATACAGACATTTCTTGGCTTTAACTACAATAAGCTGGCAGCCCTCCATTCTGCTACTAGTATGATTTACTCTTACTACATTACTGATCTAAATACGCCTGTGCACTGTTTATAATGTTCTCTTCTTTCTTTCTAATGCTTTTAATTGGGGTCATATCACATTGCTATGATGTCAGAGAGACAGTGGTACAATGGGCAGAGTGCAAGAGTAGCCCTGCAAAAATCCAGGCTTCTAACTAGATACAGACATGAGACTCATATGCTATAAGGACTGCTTTAATATGACACATGCATATGCTTTCCATATATGCAACCTGACCTGTCTGAAGGAATACGTTATGTTGATGGAACAACAATTGCTCTCACTATAATTTCACAACTATTCCCTCTACCAAGACTCTGCTTTAACCCTCGAAAACCTGGCATTTCTGCGCAAATCAGCACACTCAATCAGAACATTTAAAATCCCAACTCTTTGACTGGTGCATCTGAAACTGATACCTGGAAGTTTTAGTCTGTTCAGCTCTGCTGGGCTTTGTTGAAGGTGTTTTTGATGCTGATGGAAGAAAAAAAAAAGGCAACAGTTTAACGATTAATTGACACATTGCAATGAACTCATGCATGGATTTTCTAGTGAATGTAGAACAAGGGAAGGTTTCTTTTTCACGATTAAACAGTATCCCGTGGCTTTTAGAGAAAATACAGAAGACGCAGCACCCTCAGAATCCAGTCTTACACTGCCACAATTTAATAGTGGGAATACTGCTTGCCTGGTTACAAGTTATAAAAAGCCATCCCAGTATCTAGTGATTTAGGAAAAGAGATCCATATAGTTCTTGCATTCTTCCCAACAGCTAGTATTTAGATGGCTCTCAATGCTTTTTTCTGAATTAAAAAAAATCAGTAGTTTAGATCACTTAGTACACTTTGAAAAACATGAGTAAAACCATCCTCAAATATGCTGAAAATGCAGGAATGAACCAAGTCCAGGATTAATTATTCCATGCTGAAGAAACAGGCAAAGCATACCTATGGGCTGTGCGGTCACCTTTGGAGGTTTCTGCTGCACTTCTTTCTCTGTAGCTCTCTTTTCTGAAGTCTTCAACCCACTTGTCTTGTCCCCTGTTGCCTTTTTCATTGTCGCTCTAGCAGACAAGTTGTCAACGTTACCAGTCTTGGATGCCGGCTGCTTTGGCTGCTGCATTTTGGCCCTCCAAGCAGTTCCATTTCCAAGTGTTCTGGAAGCTCCATTAGGAACTGAAGGAGAAGCAGCTGCAGAGGCTGCTGGCTGCTTCTTGTTGGGAACCTTGTTTGCTGGCTGGGGGGGCTTGCTGGCCTTTTGCTTGGCAGCAGGGGGACAAGCAGTTGGCACACTCTTCCTCGCAGTTGCCCCCCCACTGGTCTGCAGAACTGAGGTTCCGCTAGCAGCTCTGCCACCCTCATCCATCTTCACCTTCACAGGCTCCAGGTGGGCAATAGGTGTCTGAATGGCTTGGCAGGTTGCAGTTTTCACTTTGGTCCTGAAAAAGAGAACTACCAAGGTGACCCAAACCATACCTATTGCTGGAGCCCCAAGAAGACTCTGTGTAAATAGAGGGAGGGAATGAGGGAGGAAGGGAGGAAGAGAGAGAGAGAGAGAGACTAGCCCTCCTTACCGATTGTAGACGATAACACTGGATGCAAATAGGATTGAAGTCAGTACTGACAAAACACACAATGGTTTTCACTGATACTATCCTTACTTTATTGTCACAGACTTTTACAACAATAGTCATATCTGAAAGGACCTACAAGAACAATAGCTAGGGTATCACAAAACTCACCTTCTATGGAGGTCACGTCAGAGCAAATAAACTTTCAGCTTGCTGTGGCAAGGGTAAACAACCTCATTCAGACCGCACGCTGCCAGGAGCTGCATTCCAAAAAAAAAAAAAAAACCAGATGGACCCAGGTCAAAGTTCATTTAAAGACTGAAATTGGATTCTTATACACATTGTTGATTCATTTTCATCGAAGACATATTCACACTTCTGCTCTCCTCTAAGTATTACTGCCTATAAAAAGAAATTGACACAGCAGTCCTATATACAAACAGGGGGGGGGGGGGAGTAGGCAAAGCAGTTAGCATTCTGAATC
Organism: Laticauda laticaudata; assembly: GCA_004320025.1. Taxonomy (NCBI): domain Eukaryota; kingdom Metazoa; phylum Chordata; class Lepidosauria; order Squamata; family Elapidae; genus Laticauda; species Laticauda laticaudata. The sequence goes on along the minus strand of BHFT01022979.1, from coordinate 42,310 downwards.
AGGAGGCTTTGCTCTTCCAGACTCTACAATGTTGGTGATAGAAGGGCATAAAGGAGATTCTGAATGAGAAATGGGTGCTTTTCTTCTCTCTTACTGTTACCACAGAAAGCATTGATGCATATTTATCTGTGAGAGGGTCGGCATACAAATTTAACAACTGGCACACAACACAAGTTCCCTAGGTCAGTGTTGATCTTACTTTTATGTCCTTAGTATCTCTGCTAATTTGCGAATTATTACCTATGAAATAAGACAGAAGCATCACTAACTACAACAAGAACCAGTTACTATTAGATTTCGGCTACACCTTGAATGCAGAAGGGGTCCAAGCCACTAACAGCACATGAATGTACACTACTTGGGCCAACAACTACTTATACACAAACAGAGGCATCCCTGCAAAACTGACAATAATACACCACATTTATATCCTATCTTTCCCTTCAACACAAAACACTCCAAGTGAGGGTTTAGCAGAACTAGTAGTCTCTAATCTAATTTGGTTTGAGGGTATAATAAGCAAGGCTGCAGTTATCACACAATCATGGAAGGTCAGGGTTGGAAGAGATCACCCTTATCCCATGCAGTCTTTCATCCAATGCATGAATCAATAATTGCAATACCCCCAAGGGAAGGTTATCCAGCCCTTGCTGAAACCCCCCAAAGCAATCTCTTCCTTTTCTTAGCAGCTTAGGAAATTTGTCTTGAGAACCAACCAAAATCTATTGCCATATAATTTAAAACCATTCTCTCATGCCATGTCTTCTGGACCAACTTTACCCTTTCCATATTCTCCATGACTGACATTCAGATGTTTTTCTATGTACTCTTGTCATCTTTCACTGTACTCCAATTTTCCTACCTACATGGAACACTTTTCATTTGTGTTATATGGCATAGAGCCTGGATCTCTGAGACAACACTTATCTCCAATAGTTTCCACCCACCCAGTGCACTGAAACAGAGCAGGTGCACTCAGGTCTCCTCCATTAAATATGGTTATCTTTTGGGACTTACAGCCCCCAGCCGCTAAAACCATCCCTGCCTCTCCCCCCCCCCCAAGAGATAAGGATGGTTCCCTCTCTCCTGGGAGTCTGGAAAGCCTTAACAACCTGGCTCTGGTCCCAGGCCTGGGGTTGACAGTTTTCATTGTTAATTGGCTCCTCTTTTGTTTTGTGGGTTTTGTTCTGTGAATATTTTATCCTGGGCTGCCTTTTGATTTAACATTTCTTACCATTTTTATGATTTTTAAATATTGTATGTTGCCCAGAGTCCACTAGAGTTGCACAGCCAATAAACTTAAATAAAAGTTTCTACTGAAATTTATTTTGTGGATTTTGCCCAGTGTTCCATTGTGCAAGATCCTCCAAAGACTTTGCTACCCTCTAATATCATCTGCAAAGATAATACAATTTTTAAATCATCTAAACAATAATTATGTTCAATAGCACAATGCCTAAAACAGAGCCTTGTGATATGCCATTCAGTACTTCCTTTGATTTATAAATGTTCAGTAGCTCTAGCATCCATTAAACAGTAACATAGTCCAGGCCACATTGTCATCTTCTCTACTAGTTCATGGGAAATTCTGTTGAATAAAGTTGTCTAGTTTTACCAGAATCTCTCTGGCCCATCCTCTGGCCATAGTAAAATGTTTTTCAAAAAGAATGCAAAGGGTTGCTACCACTAATAGGTGATCTAGCAATTCTCATGCCAAACCAAGTGCCCAAACTCAGCCTGGCAACCAAAGGGCAACATTTATTACGTCTAGGACTATCCATAGGAGAACTACGCCATCCCTGGTTTTCTTTATTTTCCCCAATTCTCATCTGAGCGATCAGCCTCATGGTCTTGTCAGCCTGCATTATACAAGCATTTTGAGGTAATTCATAGCAACTGTAAGTACAGCACACAAGAAAAGGCGGCTTCCTGATCTTCATGCTGCGTGGCTGTCTTGGGAATGCACCTCCCACCATTTCCAGTCAACCTGGCTACTTCCAGAGAAAGGATGTTGCCAAGACTGAAGGAAACTGCTGTGTGAAAAGGCATCTGCAAGTGTACCAGTGACAGAAGGAAACCAGTTATGTAATTAGAAGACAGAAATTTAAGGAAATTCACAGGAGCGCCTCCTCCATGTGCAGAATGTACGTGCAGGAGTTAAGAGAACATCAAAGCTTTTTATACACATAGTAAACCAGGCTCACAAGATAGCATACCATCCCCCTTGCTTGATCAAGAATGTATTTTATTCCCTCCTCTGCCCAGCTGTTGAAATAAGTTTGCTTAGCTATCCTTCAACCATGACCTTTTCGCAGATTTGATCCAGAAAGGGCAATGAGAGGCCCTTGTAGCTTCGAGTTGTGAAGGGTAACACAGATAATAGAATACATGGGAATAAAAAGGGAGGACGCTGTTATGGTTCCATGTGCAGCTGGAATTGGAGGAGGAAAAGAAACTCATGATTGTTCTGCGCATTACTGAGCGAGATAACTGGGAGCTAACAATTTCCCTAGGAAAGAGATAAGCTGAGAACAAGTTAACTGTAGGTTCCTATCAACATTTATGGTGAGAACAGAGAGGCAGGAAAACAAACATCACTGTGGTCAGAGACCTCATGATTGATGGCATTTTACTTGATTTCTATAGTCTTTGGAGAGCCTCAAGTCACCCAGGTCATAGTTATCTCAAAAGTGCTTTTTCAAAAGACAACTGGACTTTTTTTTCTCCCTTGAGGAAGAAAATGTTTTGTTACACATCCAAGAGACTTCCATCAGTTGTGATGGTGTTGGTGGAGGGGCATGGAAGGCTAGGATAGGTATGATTTTTATATCCACCCTATTTCTATAGTCTCAACATTTTCAGGATTGAAGAAGCTCCTTGAATGAGAAGCAAAACATCTTTAATATAGTACAAACATATTACAGTACAATCCCATCTCTTGTGTATTATGCTTGGCTAAGCGTTACAGTCAGTGTTGGATGTATATTGTGTGTATATTCGTAGATATTGTACTCTCAAATTGCAAATGGAGACATGGGTACTCTTATCTTTCTTATCTTCATTTTTAAGTGCTTTGGTTTTCTTGTATTGCGAACAGTTGCTAGGGTGCATCCACAGTTTCGTTGTACTTGTTCAATGACAATAAAGTTCTCTAATCTTCAAGGAAAAACAAAGAAAGGCCAGCTGCCTCTTGAAAAAAAAGCACCTTTGGGACAACTATGGCCTGGGTGACTGAGAATCTCCATAGACCTAGTCTCAACAAGACACTCTGGGCAGCGTCCACCACAAAAAATCTATTAAAAACTACACTGGAGGCCCCAAGCTTGGCACATAGCCAGGGCTTCAAGACCAGCAGGGACAGATGGGCTTATCCTAAATCTCAGAGGGGAGAATGGTGCTGCAGCAGAGAAGGCAGGTCTCCTGGTCTCTGCCAGCAGATATTCCTTGACTGACAGGACCTATAACAGACTATAACAGAGCTAGACAGAAAGAAACCACGAGGAGAAGATGATGAACCTTTAGGTCAGAGGTCTTCAAACTTGGCAACTTTAAGACTTGTGGAGTTCAACTCCCAGCATAGCTGGCTGGAGATTTCTGGGAACTGAAGTCCACAAGTCTTAAAGTTGCCAAGTTGGAGACCTCTACTTTTTTAGGTAATCCATTCCCAAACCATGAAGGGCTTTTTAAAAGTGATAACCGACACCTTGAATTGCATCTGGAAGCAGACTGGCAACCAATGTTGCCCAAGCAGCAGGGCTGTTACATATGTTGAATATCTGACACATTTGCTACCTGTGCAACTGCATTCTGCACCACTTGACTGCTTCCACATGCTCTTCAAGGGCAGTCCCATGTAGAACACATTGCAGTAATCCAGATGAGAGGTCACCTAGGCATGAATGTCTGAACAAAGCTGTACAGAATTCTTTTGGGTTTCCTTTGCAAGAATCCATCCTAAGCTCACCCAAGGCTTAGAGTGCTTTGGAACATTTTTCCTGCCACACTTTATTTGCACAAATAAAATAATTTAATCTCTATTCTGTGTTAATTGGCTCTGCAAACTAGGTCAAAAAGCCCACTTGGGAGAACACAACTACTCAATGCCAGGAAGGAGCAGTGCAACAGTGTGTGCATTTGCTTTTCTTCAATTGCCTCTACTAAAGAGGCAGCTGAATCATCTCATCCATTTGTTTGGTTCTTGCAGTGGAAACAACTCCCAAGCATTAGCTTTCTTTTTTTTTTTGGAGGGGGGTGGTGGTGCAGCCAATGCAAAACAGACCCAGTAAAAGGATTGTTCACTGCAAACAGAGTGCATTTAGTACATCTCTGTCTCTGCAACACCATTTCCTTACACTTAAGTCAACAATAAATTGCAATGTGTGTTTCTTCACATGACCTTCTTGAAATAAGCTTTATAACCTTTCCCATCATCTGTTGCCAACAGTTCCCAATTGGAAACCATTTTCTCTTTTCTACCACTCTGTGAAATCGATTTTTTGAACATTGCCTCTTTTCCATCACCCATCTTTCTTGACCTTACCAATGGCTTTTTTAAAATCATTTTGTTTCTTTGGTTAACAAAGTTAGGGCAGCTTTTCCCAACCCAGTGTCCTCCAGACGCGCTAGCTGGAAAATAGGAAGTTAAAAGGTCTATCGCAAAAAAGCACCCATTTATCTGAACCATCAAGTTTTTTCTTCTTCTTTATAGAGCAGCTCACATCATTTTAAGAACTGTTAATTCATTTAAAAGCTTCATTTTGCTTCAATTCTACCCAGCCTATCATTAAGCTATTACTATAGCTCAGCTCTTAGCCCTGACTTCAACTCAGAAGAGCAGGGACTCTAATTTTTATTTGTAATACAAAATGTTCACAACAGCCCCAGCTCTACGGGTAATTTTAAGACGAGAAGAGCCTTTATATACGGTATTTCTCTCCCAGAAGAGCACAACTCCTTTGTTTAATGGAAGCTGCGAGAGCCCGTGTGAAGATTAATGATGTGATGAATGAGCAAATAATTTCGTTCAGCTTGGTTTTTTAAACTGGGGGAATACAGTTTTGTTTTTTGTTTTTTTAAAAAAAGAGATTTATCCAATAAAAAGGAGAGGAACAACCCCCCCCCCAAAAAAACCCACCCTCAACTATTCTTCCCAACAAAGCAGCATAGGGCGAGGCTGCCGCCCATTTCCACCGTAGACCCCTCCCTGAACAAAGAAAATGGACCGGCGACCGCGCCTCTGAGCCCCCCTCCAACTCTCGGTGGAGACTCCCAGAGACGGGGACTGTTCCGACGATCAGATGCACCGTTTTTATTTCTCCGCCAAGCGTCTTCCACCGACCCCAATCCCCCTTTTTTTTTCCAGCACTTCTCTTCTGAATCCCGTTCCTAAAAACTGACCCCGGATCAAATCCGGCCAACAAAAAACCAGCCACAAACGCAGGTGGCCAAAAAACAGACAAGCATCTTTTTCAAGTCCAGCAAGGCAGCAGCCAAGGCAGGCATGGAAACTGGCGGGGTTAAAACGCGGTTCTTTCTTTTATTTATTTATTTTCCCTTCTTCTTCCCGGCCCCCGCCCTTCTCCCCCCCCCCCCCCGCCACGACGGAGTAGCCACAAAGGAAGGGGGAGCGGGAAGGGGGTTCGTGCCCAGAAAAGACTCCGGGATCCATTTCCTGACTTTCCTTTCGGCCGGAAGGCAAAAAAAAAAAAAAAAAAAAGCGCCTGCAAAAACTGCTCAGTTTAACAAAGCCGACAGCCGCCCCCCCCTCCTCCTCCCCCCCTCCCGAAACAAGGCGCGGCTCCGTCTCTCGCTGCACCTGCAGGCGAGCCGCCCTCCAGACGCGCGGCGGCCACCGCCTCGTTCTCTCCGCCACGCCACCCGTCCGCCGCTTCCCACGAGCGACTCCCTGAAAGCGCCAAGCCCGGGGTGGGGGAGAGTCATCCAGCGTCCGCCCCGTCCCCCTCCCGCGCGCAGTCCCCTCGGCCCCGGCCGGGAACCGCCTCGCCAACCCCGGAGAGCTTCGGCACCGTTTGCCCCCAGCCTAGCCTAGCCTGGCGGCCCGGCCCGGCCCGGCCCATGTGGACGGCTGCTTACCTCGCTGGCCGTGCGCCGGGGAGCAAGCGCTCAACCGGTTCGTGCAGCGCCAAGAAGCGAGCCAACTCTCGATGAGAGGCCGGTCGGTGCCGCTCGCGCTGGGCGTGTGGAAAGGACGAGCACAGCGCCACCGCCGCAAAGTAGACATGGGGCGGGGCGGCGCGGGGTGGGGGGGAGCAGAAATGCCTCGCTCAGTTACCTGGCCAGCCAATGGCAGTGCCGCTTGGTATTTGGAAGAGATGATGTCATTCCCCGCGAAGAGGCCGGGGCTGAGCTGATCGATTGTCTCCGGCTGCAAAGAGGCAGTTATTGTCCCGCTTGCCCCACCCCTATCCCAGCTAATGTGGCAGCTGGTTAATGGATCAATTCAGCCGTGGGGGGGGGGGGAAACAGTGTGGAGGGAAGGGGAGAAGCGAGGGAGTCCATTAACCCTTTCGCTGCCGCAGTTCTCCTGAGGCGACCCGTGGAGACCCTTTTCACCTAACCGCGGGGGGAAATAGGGGCGTTCGCGCGCCCGGCGCTCTGCGGCTGAGAGTGCGAACAGGACTCCTTTCCCAGGGAACCAGGCAACCCAGGCGACTTGGGCCTCTGTTTCTCCAGTCCCGAGATTAACATGGCCTCAGGGGTTAAAAAGTGTGGGGGGGGGGGAAGAAAAGAAAAAGAAAACCCCCACACCTNGGGGGGGGGGAAGAAAAGAAAAAGAAAACCCCCACACCTCTGCCCTGAAGGGGCAGAGCTGCGTGAGGAGGCTCTACTTTTCCGGAGAAGGGAGGAGTTGAGGCTCGGCCGAAGGGCTCATCTCTATAGGCCAAGACGGGATCCTGGGTGAATCTGTATCCACGGGCGCCGTCACGCGTAAACTGGGCTCTTTTTCAAGGAGATATTCATCTCAGTGAATTCTCTTGATTTAAAATCCCCTCATAAGAAAAGTGACGCGTCCGAAACAACCCCAACCCGAAAGGCATTTCACGTAAACAGCAGGTAATTTCAGGTGTACGGTTTATGGCCCTCGCCACAGTCACGGTGTTGCATGCATAATATAGGGCAAAGTCGTCAATTGAGTGGTTACCGCTTCATTGGTTATTTGCCATCAAGTCGTTGTTGGCTCTGAGCAACCACATAGATATTCTCTGCATCCATTTGTCTCTCTANCACGGTGTTGCATGCATAATATAGGGCAAAGTCGTTAATTGAGTGGTTACCGCTTCATTGGTTATTTGCCATCAAGTCGTTGTTGGCTCTTAGCAACCACATAGATATTCTCTGCATCCATTTGTCTCTCTAACCTGGACTTTTCAGTCTTCCAGCAGTAGTATTGCATACATTTAATTGATAAAAATACCAAGTATTCCCTCCAGCTGAAAAGCAGCTTTAGCTTTTAACAGCTTTCAGGCTTTGATAGTTCTGTGAAGGAATCTGGGAGGAACAGCTGTACTTGATTATTTCCATCAGTCGCTTCCTGTACAAAGACTAAGCCACTGTCATTTTTAGAAGGAGAGTTGTGTTGTCTTCCATTTCCCTCCTGCTGTATTTTTTTTTTTTAATTCACACAGTCTGTTTTTGTAACTAAAAAGTCTCCTTTGATTGAAACTCAAATCTTGGTGACTTTGTGAACAGGAATGACCATATATATAATGATCTTGGCAACAAGAGACAGAAATGGTTCACCACTACCTTCTTCCAAGTATTTTATTTTCAGCTTCCAAGTCTAGTCTCTGGCCAAGATTCATGGTAGCCTCTCATCCAGGAACTAGCCCTGCTATTCTGAGATAGTCAAATTTGGCTGAGGGCTACCTACCACCTGTTGTTACATGTTTAAAAGCAAAAGGTAAACTGCTAATAACCTGCTACTGCTATTCTAAAATGGCAAGCCTACAAATGCTACTCCTATATAGAATTTTTCACTTCTGAATTGTTCATGTTCTCTCAGTGGCCTTCACAGGGCATTTTCACTAATTTCAGGTGTGCTTTCAAAGCAGAACTTTAATTTTATCAGGAGATTTAATACTATTTCTCAAGAATTACATCTAAGGTTAATTTTATCAACAATGCCAAAGGGATGAGATTCAACTGTTTTGCAAATGTTCCAATATTATTTTTACTTATATTACCTATGTTTCATTTTTCACATATCTTTTTAATGTAGTTTTTCCCCCATTGCAAACATTTGCACAAGAGAGAGGACAAAATATGTGCAGAAAAAGAGTGAAATTACGCATCTTTGTAACCCAGCAGTTTAGGATGATTCTCTTTCTTTAAAGCTGGAATTTCTTTAAAGAAAGGAATGTTGGAAGAATTATCCTTCTGGGTTCAGTTCCCAGTGGAGAAAAAGACCCTGGAAACATGGAGGCTGTTTGGAAGGTTTCATGGTGGACAGGAGCACATGGCCTGGAGCTCCAGAGTGAAAAGGAAGGATGATCACACGCTTCAAGCTGAAAGAAGAGATCAAGAAAGGGCAGATATGTTGAGAGTGCCTGGGTTATATAACCTTTATTGGGATTTGAATGGGAGCTTGTGTTCGGATTGGTTGTCAGACTCCCATGGGGCCATGCAGGGCAACTCTGTAGGCTGTCCTGCGCTCCAGGCTTGGTCCAGCCTTTCTGGATGATGATGCACTGAAAAGGGCTTTTGAGCAATTGCTATAGCTTTACCTGGAGATCTTTGTTATGTAAAGTATTCTGGCCCAGGCCTTAATGGTCCACCCATTAACAAAGGTGGGGGGGGGAGCTTCTACTTCTGAGGTGAGTTTCTGCTTCTGAGTTTCTACTCTTTTTAGGGAAAATATTCTGCCTTTTTAAATATTTCCTAGGATATTTCAATTTTCTAGGAGAGGTGTGGGTGCTAACTTTCAACAGGAAGACATGCTAAACTGAATGTTTCCCATCACTGAATGTTTCCTCCAGCCCAGCCTAAACATTACAATAGCTGCCCAATTGTTTATCTCAGAAAATATCCTGATCTTCTTTCATAAATATATATTAATATATAATATCAATATTTATTAATACTTTTATACTATTTAGTAAAAAATAAAAATATTTCTTTTTGTTGANCTTTTATACTATTTAGTAAAAAATAAAAATATTTATTTTTGTTGACATGGCAAAACAGAAGAATTAATGAAAACGTCTTCCAAAATTGCTTCTTAAAATTATCTCATTGTTTGGAAGAATGTCCAAAACATTATATAAATATAACATGATTATATCTGACCGTCCTTCAACCTTACCTAAAAATCTGTCAACTCTTGCAGCCTATTGGAAGAAGATAATCATTGAGATATTGCCTCTACAAGGACAGGAGCAATATCACAGGAAGTGAACCCCCAGGATTTATATTACTGTAACAGGGTATAATATAATAGTATAATTACTATAACAGATGTGTTCTATGCTATGATTCCTATTGTAATTGGAGAAGGGAGGTTGGTTATGGAAAGAAAGTGAATTGTCTGCATGCAAAGTCAGGACAAAGAAAGTTGGCGCCTCTGTGTTATGATAAGTAAAGATGCCTACTAAAACACAGAGAAAACTTTGCTGAAAGCCTTTCATTTGTTTTATTTCCTCTTTATGATTCTTGAGATAGTTTTGATAGCAAAAAAATAATTTTCACAAGTTCTATTAGCAGTCTTAACCAGATCTCAGTCTTAGAGTGAATACTTAAGAGTCGTAGGTCTTTCCTGAATGATCATGGAGATCAAAACACAATATAATAATTATAGTTTAGATGAAGAACTCAGCAAAGAATAGTATTTGGGTACCTGGATCATAGACTGAAAATCCTTGGTTATCTGCTGTTCAATTGAAACCAGAACTTTTTGCGTTGGGACTAATGGATAGATAATTAGGAAAAAAGTTAAAAGGTTGCTTTTACATACAATCACTGCTACAAAATTATTATATGCACAAAAATGGAAAGACTCTGAAATATTCACAGTTCAGGAATGGCTGGAGAGGATGACAGATTTTGAGATCAAGAAATTTAGTTGCCCAGCTAGGAAAAAGACAATAACTATATTTGTGACTGGAAACCACTTAGGGGGCTTTTTGCTGAAACAAGAAAAAAATGAAGTTGTGATGTATGGATTTGATGATTGGAAAGATAAAACTTCAGAAAGAAGAAAATTCTGCTGTATTCATAGAGAGAGGGTATAAGGTACTTGCAACAGCTATTAAGAAAATCAGAAACTTCTTTATAACTTTGTCTTCTCTATTTCTTTCTTTGCACATTTTCACTTCCTGATTATTTTTCCTTGTTTTTCCTTATTTTTTCTCTCAAAATTTGTCGTGCTTTTATTTTAAAATTCCTTTAGTGTTTATATATGTGTTGTGTGTGTGTGTGTGTGTTGTGTGTGTGTGTGCCATCTTTCCCAATCTCTTCATAACCCAAGAAGAAAATGAAAAATATGGTTTTAAAATCACAATTCATAAATGATTTACCCATGAAAACATTAATCCCGTTTACATGTTGGTTTGCATTTAGTATGTAGGGTTGCTCTGAAATTATCTTCACAGCAACTCTTTGAGGTGAAGATAATGCTCTTCACCCAACCTCTATCTTCATCCAACTGTTTAATCATTATAGTAAATGAACAATGAGGGACAAAAGAAACATTGATCTCTGTAGATATTACCACTAAATAATCCTGCTATGATTATTCTTTTAAAAATAGATGTCGGGTTGTAACCTCAACTCATTCCTACGTTTTTATCATGTTGACTAGAACTGACAGGATCTTGATTCAACATTTGGTGGGCCACATCTTCCCCAGCCTAGTCTTTTCCAATTATTTTTCCACAATTAGGAAAAGATTGAAAGAATACTGGTCATTGTAACACCATAGGGGACTGTAAACAGGTTATTAATAGTGTTGCGTAGGGGTGTGCTCCAATAGTATTGATCCTTCTTATCTCCAGCAATGTCAGCTCATAACTATGTTTCCTTAGAAATAGGGTCTGTGGGCCTAATTTACTGGCACACGTGTATCAGTGCATGTCTGCATTCTGCGAAGTACACAGCAAAACCTACCTAAAGAAATGCAGCAAAATGAATCCCACAAATGGAGGGCTAATCTAAAACAAAAGACTGTTGAACCTGCATCCCTGAAGCAAACACATTTAAATCTGATTTTCAAAACTCTGCATAGGGTTTGGCTGAATACTATGCAAAATTGCCTTTGAATATTACAGCTCAGGAGGAATGCTTTACTTGGCAATACTCATCAGCAGGTTGGTTGGTTTGTTTTTCCAAATGGGCATTGTTTCAACAATTATGCCTCTGTCTTCTGCTGCTGTGCTTCCAGATCCTGGGGGAATTGCTCCATGAATTATTCAATACCTGTTGATGTTTTCTATAAAATGAGGGGGGGACTCAGGGGTTTATCTGGAAGGAATCAGGAATTCCCTTGCTCTGCTCCAGATATTCAGAAGTATTTCCAGTGGTGGGATTCCAAAAAATTTACCACCAATTCTGTGGCTTGATGAGTGTGGTGTGGCTTGGTGGGCGTAACAGGGGAAGGATACTGCAAAATCTCCATTCCCTCCCCACCCCACTAACCTGCTTTCCAGCTCCGTTCTCCTGTGCAGGGCAACCAAAGGAGACTCAGCCCATCAGCTGGGACTTGGGAGGCAGAGAATAGATGGAGGCAGGGCCAGTCAGAGGTGGTTTTTGCCAGTTCTCCAAACTACTCAAAATTTCCGCTACTGGTTCTCCAGAACTGGTCAGAACCTGCTGATTACCACCTCTGAGTATTTTACTTCTCTCAATTTTCTTCTTTAAGAGGTTGTATATCTTCCATCAAAGGGCAGTGGGAGAGACATGACAATGGATGGACTCCAATAGGAGTCCGAAAGCTTGGCAAACTAAAACTCTGGTCCCGGTGACCGACTCAGATTGGATCCTACAGCATTATCCTGCGACACTTATATTTGCCTTCATTCGTGGACATGACAATGTACAGAATTATAGCCATATAATCTTCATTGAAACAAAGGATCAGCATAAGTTTGAATAAAATATATTTTAAAATAGCAGAAGCATTCCAAAAAGGCCAGGTCCTGCCTGTTCCCTTACAGATTTGGGAGGGAAAAAATCCAAAGTACAATTCCAAAGCAAGTAGCATAGCAATGCTCATTCCCCGCAGCCCAAGAATAGTCAGCTACTTTTACTATAACCATCTCTAAAATCATTTTGAGAGAGTTGCAGATTCAGAGTTGATGGTTCCAAGAATCAAAAACATGCTGGTACCTTCCAAGTGACTCTTACTTTTTCCTTAATTTGAAGCCCTACAATGAAAGTTTTTTTTTTTTTGAGGACTGCCACATAAGCCACAGNCTTTTTCCTTAATTTGAAGCCCTACAATGAAAGTTTTTTTTTTTTGAGGACTGCCACATAAGCCACAGATCAGCCATGTGGTGCCTGCACTCACCAACTCTGCTCCCAACACATACAGTTCATGGGATCCCTAAACCAAATAAAAATTAGTTTTTAATCTTAAAATAAAAGCTCAAAATAAAGATCAAAATCAGCAATAATACATTTTCACACGGTTTTGTAATCTCAATAGATCTGGGCTGTGTATATATGTTCACGTGTACACCTTACACAGTCCATCCTGGAAGACCTTTGTCTCCACCGATTGAGAACCATTGGTGGTTCCACAATCTCTTGCCACTATTCATTTTGACTTGTAATTAAGGTGGAATACATTTAGGGGACATCAGATGCCTACAAGTGATTGAGACAAATCCAAGTCCATAAGATATATCCATTGCATTGTCTATCTCCGGCAGAAGATTGTTTTGGAAGCATTATATCAAGCCCATTTTGAGTATCGTTTTGAAAGGACCACATCATTTTTCTCTGCTACAGAGCTTTCTATCAAGCAGGAAGGGTCATAAAACAGATTAAAGCCCCTGTCCCACTGCACTAATGGATGCAAAGAGGATGTAAAACGTTAAAAAAAGCTTGCCATCCGTTGGAGAAAAAAACGCTATGCATCCGTTGTGTATTCACTGCATACGTGTTTCATACACTCTATTCCGTCGAGCATCCGTCCACTGAGATTTCATCCGCGCAAGAAGTTTTGAGCTGCACAAAACTTTGTGAACAGATAAACTTTCCCTGTTGTACGATGTAAATCTGTGGACATCCGAGCAACAAATGTTCTATGTCCGTTTATCATCCGTTAAACGTCCGCAGTATTCTCTCTTGCATCCTCTGGGCATCCCCTCAAACTCACATCTGCTGCAGCTGAAAACGGAAAGAGGGGGAAACAAAAGGTACACGAAACGTCTACACAGTGTTAGTAGCACGGAAATATAAAGGATGCGCAGTGAATGGCTTGCAACCGATGTACATCGCTAGGCTTCCTATGAACATCCGTTTTACATCCCCGCTACATACTACCCACGTCCGTTCTTTTTCCTTTCTTTTCCGTTCTGTTCATGCAAATTTTTGCCCACTTTTGGAGCGGATGACAACGGATGGAGCCACCCCCGAAATTTTGCTCATCTGCTGTGTCCTTTATGCATATGTTTTGCCTCCGTCGGCCAGTGGGACAGGGCCTTAAAATGAGAAACACTGAACTATCACTGTAGCAACTCGAAGATTAACATAGGAATAAAAACTTTGCATCTAGAAGGTAATGCACAGAAGGCTTCATTATGAAGCTAAATAGCCATCGCTCCAATCTATTATTGAAGCTTTACTTTATGCAAAACAAAATAAAAAAATTAAAAATCCATAAAATAATCTTCAGAGCAGACAGTACTTTGCTGCACGTATAAATATAGGTTTTCCTAACTGTTCCAAAATGTTTCAAGTCCCTTCTAATACTGTGCCCTGGTTTGTTTGTTTGTTTTCAGCATTCCTTTTGTTGTTCACCAGGACCAGAATGGGAATAGGACATTTGTTTGTTTTTTTAAAAGTGCTTTTTGGCTCAATTTGATTGGAAAATGGACAGTATCTCAAACGCTGCTTTTTTATACATCTCTGCTGCTGCAGCCCAACACAAAATTCTTTGTGCAACTATCATCATTGTACAAGCTTTTTAAACCAGAGATTAAAGTGGCTGCACATATCGAACAATCCTCTTTCAACTCCATTTCAACTCATTTTAAAACCATAAAGTAATTTTGTTTTTCCTGTTTGAGATCTCCCTCCATGAATGTGAAGCTTAAAAGCTAGACTGGCAACAAACAGCCTAGTAGCCTAACAGAGTGCAAACGAGAGGAGATGGAAAGCAGACCATGAATGAACAGAATATACGGATTTCCCTTCCTGCTGGGTCGTTGCATGGGGCTTCTTCCTGCAAACATCTTGCCATTAGGGGACACTGTGGGCAGTCAGGAATGTAGCCTTTGGATGTAAAGATGGGCAAACTAGCAAACCCGGTTCAAAGTGAAGGACAAGGAGGAAGCAAACTAAGGAGCAGAAGTAAACAATGGTGAGATAAGGGAGAGGAAGACCCAACCAGCATCTCTCTCTGGCCAGTTGCTCAGAAAAATCACAGGAGGCTGGTGTGGGGTGGAGGAATACATAATTTTGTTATCTGAGTTTTGTTTCCCATCTCCTTTTCATTCTTTATTCATTAGATTGCTTGAAGGTTTTATTGCCAGATCCCAAACTCATCAGAATTGTGGCTCTTCTGAGAGACAGCTTATTCCACTATAGTTTAGACTTCTCTAACTTAAAATGTACTATTTTTTCCCCAAATTCTGGGATCTTGAAAATGTCAAAACTGCCCAGTTTGGGATTTAGCAACTTGAACCACAGACCCCTCAACTCAGCTACCAATAGTGCATAATGCTGTGCTTCCTCAAACTTTCGAGCATGAGGGCCATGAAATAAAAACCAAATCAAATCAGAAGTCTTTGATCTTCTACTACCATAGTAGCTTAAGACTCAGTTCCAGCCTGAGTTTGGCTGGACTGAGTAGAGAGACTGAAATCAGTGCCATTCGATCCGCTCCCACTGGATAACCATACTCCCAACGTAGCCAAATGCCATTTTATCTTCCAGATTTGCATTCAGGGAAGCAGAGCAACTACAGCCTGTCTTAGCTTCATGGATCAAGCGGGAGGGGGAAGGGCCTGGATGATCCAAAGTAATCCATCAGAGCCATCACCGATAGGCAGGTTGGCATGCCCTGTCATTCCAGGAATTTGTGGATGTCCCCATTCAGCTGATACTGGGGTCCCATGGCAGCTTCACTCAGCAGCGGGCAGTGAGCTGCCCCACACTGGCAAGTATGGATCATCATGACTTTTTTGGTAAAACTGCTCCCATCAGGACAATGGAAGGGTACATTTAGTGTACGAGTGCGCAGAGGTACACAGCAGCGGCCATCCAGACAGGCCCCACAGAAACTGGGCTGGTAACGACGTGGGCTCTTGCAACCAGCATGACCAAATCTCACGGGCTCTTGCACTTTGTGCGTCCTCAGACATTTCTTGCCTTTCTAAAAAAAAAAAGGGGGGGGGGAAGAGAAGGGGGAAAGGAAAGCATTTAATGCGACCCATCTAGTCCTCTCTCAGGCCCAGACTGCTATGAATTAGTACAGCTTTCCCCACTGCAGCAACTTATTTAAAGCTGCCTGCAAACATGGCCAGTAAAACTCTCAGATATATTGTCCCAAATATCTCTGGAGAAAATTAAACTACAGAACATTTAATTAGGGTGTCTGAAGTCAGAACCACAGACCAGCATTAGTTAGGGAATGCTGACTTCAATTATTAGATACCCCATTCCTTACCCAGAACCTGGCTGCAGAAAACTCATATTTTTTTTATTAATACCGTGTTTATCATATAATAAGACTGGATCTTAAATGTTTTTTGAGCCCCGAAAAAACGGCTAGGACATCTTTTCGGGAGTGAATTACTTTTTCCCCTCCACACACCCTCGCTTAGGGTGCCCCGCCGGCAGCTATGCCTCGCCACCAGCCACTCCTAACAGGCAATCATGGTGGAGCACAGAGGGCTCCCTTACCCCCACCAAGCACTGAAGACCTGGGTCAGCGGGCGGGTAGGGATGTCTGCCAGCAGCGTTTCAGCCACTTCTCAGGCCTCTGTAGCTTCCATGGTACCCACCGCTGCTGGCACCTCTCTCGCCAGCGCCATCTCCAACAACATCTGAGTGGCTCCTGCTTTTCCCCAGTCCCCATAACAACTGGAAAAAAAAACCATTTTGAGGTACCTGGGAGTGCCACGCGCTGCATTTTGGTTTAAACCCGAGCAGGTGGGTGGGCGTGAGACGAGCCAAACGAGCGTCTCTGCTGCTGCTACCCTTGGTGCTCCAGCCTCGGGCTCTGCAAGTTTGCATAAGTCCCAGTGCAGCAGCCCTTTCCTGCATTCCAAGCGCCCAGGCCAAGCTGCAGCTGTCCCTCTCTCACCAGCGCCATCTACAACAACAGTGGCAACAGCGGCGGGAACCGTGGAAGTGTTTCAGCCGCTTCTTGGGTGGGGGAGCCACCTCTATAACTTCCACGGTTCGCGCTGCTGCTGCTGTTGTTGGAGATGGCGCTGGCGAGAGGCACCAGCACCGGTGGGAACCATGGAAACTACAGAGGCCTGAGAAGCAGCTGAAATGCTGCCGGACATCCACGCCGACGCTGCCCGCCTGCTGACCCGGGTCTGCAGCAAAGGCGCTTAGTGGAGGTAAGGGAGCCCTCCGTGCTCCACCATGATTGGCCATTAGGAGTGGCTGATGGTGAGGCGTAGCTGCCTGCGGGGCACTCCTAATGGCAAGTTCCCCCCCACCTTCCCCCCCCAATTTCGCATATTTTAAACTAGGCCTAAATTTGGGGGAGGGGCTTAATTTCATTTTATGCCTAGAAAAATGCTGGTTCTTTCTATTGGGGGGGGCGTATTGTTGGAGAAACACGGTATGTATGGTACTTAATATACACATTCTGATTTCCAGAAACTGGGTTATAATTGTACGGCCTCTTCCCCATTTGGACTACAACTCTTGTCAACTCCACACAGCATGATCTATGGCTGGGATCAAAAGGGAAGGCTGCAGTAACCAACACTGGCCTTCCTTTTCTTTTGGTTCTGCATCTCACCTTTAGCTTTGAAAAATCAGGCTGCTCACAGGGCCTGACCTGACACAATCGGGTTTCTTTGATCAGCTTGCATTGGGGATTATTGCTGTTGATGCGGGTAGAGATGCCAAAACCACAACTCTTAGAGCACGGGGACCAGTGTGTGGTCTGGGCCAAGCATTTGCGCTCTTGCTTTGTATCCTGATCCTGGAAGAATGGTCTCCATGCTGAGGAGAGAGGGAGAGAGAAATCTCATTACTTCACCATCATAGGGATCCCAAGGGAGACATGAGCAAAACAACATCCCAGCAACTGGGATGACTGCACACAACAAGATGCTGTTGGTGGACCAGTAGTGGGCAGCCCTTGGTGCACTGCTGGTGAGTAGCTCAGGGCTGGGCACTTTCGGAAATTGAGCAATTATTTAGATGCTCAGATTTGTCCAGCGAAGTTCTTCTACCAAGAAGAGCCTCTGCCAGTTCTGCTACTTCACTGGGTATTTCATGAAGAAGTCAAAGGCAAACCATGCACCAGATGGTTATAGCATAGAAAGCCGAAGAAAGAGGAAGAAAGAAAATAAATCTGAGTTCTGGAGTTCGGGTACCAATTTTTCTGTGTTTAAAACTTTGGTGATGGATCAAGTCAGTGAGGCCCACCTCATATCTGCCTTCCTCTTCCACACTCCAGTAATGTTAAGAATGTCTGGGAACATTTCTTATTTCTATTTTGCATGGAAAATTAAACAAGAGTCAGGGCTGATGCTTACAGCCATGGTTTTTTTTTTTCCCCCTGCTGTCCTGCTGGGAAGAAGTTATATTGACATAAATTGTGTTGCTCCCGCCAACTACGGCAGGACTGCCAAACTGGAGGCCTTGAGGCCGGATCCAGCCCGTGCTTAGATCTGGCCCGCCCTGGAAACAGCAAAGGACCGGCCCATGGTACCCCTGCCAACAAAAATGGTGTTCAGGGAGGCTGCACCCTCTGATTTCACTGGCAGAGGGCTTCAGGAGGCCATCACAGTTGAAAATGGAGCCTCAATGAGTGATGTCGAGCTGGCCATGCCCCTCTGCCCCCAGGCCCCACCACCCAAGATCAAACACAACCCTGATGCGCCCCTCAATGAAATCAAGCTGACACAGTATCTTCACCATGACTCAGCAATATGAATGGGGAGTGCTACTGTTGCCCTCATGCAACTTTCAACACAAAGTAGATTTCAGGACAGTGACTGGGGGATTTCTTGCTAGTTTTTCCAGAAGGAAAACCAGTCACCTCTCCTGAACATGTATGTGCAACATCTGATTTTTATCATTTGCTACATGCTTCTATAAAGCCTGCAATGATCTAAATATTCATTTATTTATTGAATTTATATTGCCGCTCATGGCAACTCGAAGCGGCTTGCAGAATGTAAAACCATATTTAAAACAAAAATACAATGAAAACTAATAAAAAGAATCAAATAAATTAATAAAGTACAATAGAACAAAATCTGGAAAAAAAATCACCCACCCCCTGCCCTGACAACAGCAGATTACACGAGCCATTTGATGGGCTCTATCCTGCTGAGTTTCCCAGGCCCGCTGGCAGAACCAGGTCTTCAGTGCCTTCTGGAAGAGTATCAGAGGGGGCCATTCTAATATCTGGGGGAATTATGTTCCAAAAAGAGGGAGCCATCATGGAGAAGGCCCTTCTTCTGGGCCCCACCAGGTGTATCTCCCTCAGGGATGCATTCCTGCCTCCCTGCTCTGATAGGTCGGGTAGGTGTGACCAGCAAGGGACATTCCCTCAGGTAACTGGTCCCAAGCCATTGAAAGGCTTTAAAGGTAACCAATAACCACTAGATGGCAACATCTATGAAACCATTTTGAATGGTAACATACATTCTAGGCTACATCAAAGAATTTGTACCTCCCCATCCAAAAAGTCTGAGATCAGAAGAGCTGATTGGAAATACAGAAATGCCTGAACCAGAAAGAACGACTGTGCCTTTAGATCATTTGCTCTAGATCTTTGTTTAGTATTTTTCCTCTCTGAAGCCAATTTCTTCTGCAAATCAATTTTGATCAAATAAACTAGTATCTTTTCTCCCTCCCATTTCTATTCCCGGAGGTATGTGTGCCTCTTTGGCTTTTTCTAGTTTACATATTTATTTACAGTCTTCTCAACACACACATATGCACGCTGTACACTTATATCAGACAGCAAGATTCCTGGCTGAAGATCTATCAATCTCCTGGGAGTCCGATAGTGTAAAGATAAATAGACCAGGTTGCAGCCAAACCCACAATACTCATGGAGGCCCAGCGCCCAACAACTGATGGGGAGAGCTGTTCCTTTATCTCAGGGGTCCCCAACCACCGGGCCCCGGACCAGGATCGGTCCGTGGATCATTTTGTACTGAGCCACAAAGAATGAATATCGTGATTAAAATATATATAAAAATATGTTTTTAGTAAAGAAATAGTAAAGAAGCCCTTTACTATTGGAGAAGAATTGATTTTGCTGGTCCTTGAAAAAGTGTTTCTGCGTGAAACTGGTCCCTGGTACAAAAAAGGTTGGGGACCACTGCTTTATCTGACCTGCTGAGACAGTTGGAATTGAGCTGACAGTGTCCCTGACCATGCCACTCCAAGGCATGTCTACCTATTACATAAGTTTTGCACTCCTTCCAGCTGGAATAACTAAGAATGGAACTGGATTGCCTGAGTTATAGGATGGAGATGAGAAGGAAATAATGCTGTTAGGACAGGGCTGTCAAATTCCTGGCCTACGGGCCAGATGCATCACGCGCTGACCGTGCCTACACCCAATTTAGCAAAGGGGGAAAGTCCCGATACATCACGTGACACTGCCGTGATGATGTGAGTTAGATACCCCTGTGTTAGGATATGCCCCACCAAAACAATCAGCCATCTTTGCGCTGCAGCAAGCAGGATGTGAGAACGAACCCACAAAATTATCTTGCAATCCTGAGTTCTTGAGAAAGTTGCATCCTGCACATCAGGTGAAAAAAAACTGACATGGATACCATGCTTTCTGACCTCACCCTCACCACCCACAGTTATGTTTAGTAGAAATAGCAGCTGGAAACCAAAACAAAATGCAAATAAAGTATCACATTTCATGACCCCTGAAGAGCATCAGATTTAGATCCCAAAAGGGCAACAGGCTACTGCCATTCCTACCCCTATTTTTGTTTAGTGTTCCCATCCTACTTAGGATCACCTCCCAACACTGGGTTAGCTTTTTAATCTCTTGTTGTTGAAACAAAACTATTTTTAAGGTCAGCTCGTTCTATCCTCTGCACATCTTGTTGCTTGTATCTACTCTGAAAGCTTCTGCACTGGAGACAAATTCCTTGTGTGTGTCCAATCACGCTTGGCCAATAAAGACATTTATTCTATGCTATCTGCTCAAAGCACCAGCTTTTTGAGAGTGCACAGATTGCACATAGGCAGTGAGAGCAGAGGGATTGCAAGACTCGACCTCAACCAGAAAATTTAGCAAACAAATTTGGGAGGCTGCCTTGGCCATTGACTTCAGATCCGGTCACATATAGATTATATTGCTGCGATTTTCCATGTATTGCCCCTGTAAACCTAATCTTATTAAAACCTACTGTCTTATTTCCATTATCTTAATCATAACAGAAAGTATCCCTACAAACTGCTTCAAGAACAATATGTTTGTCCTGAAGCAGTAGCACCATGCAGACACACTCCAGTCTTAAAAAAGAAGATGATTCGTGGATATTCTGGTTAGATGCTCTGCAGCAGTTCCTTCAAAAGAATACCCCTGACCAATGCAACTCTGTGGCTCTGTAGTTACCCCATCTAAATCTCTGAAGCAATTATAAATTGCAAAATCCTCTTTCCCTGTGATTTTGTCCCAACTTTACCAAGAGAAATATTTCTTTCAGTTGAATAAGGAAAGTACATAAAGTTCCTAACACCATTAACACTGGTGGGGCTTGACTAACTCAACTTTGCTGAGTTTCTGTCTTCTGCCCACTCACCTGGCAGGTTCTTCCAGCGTTCACCTTTACCCACATAGATGATTTCATTGTTACTGGTCTCTCCATTTGAGTTGTACTCAAAGGTAACACCTTTGTACTTCTTGGCTCCCTTGCTGCACACAAATTTCTTGCAGCATTGACCGGGTACTTTAAGGAGCCGGGGACTGGGACAGCCTAGTGAAGCCAGAGGCAGTTCCAGTGGGCAAAGAGGCTGGCAACCCACCGCTCCATCAATGCAAGTGCATTGATGTTTGCAACTAGGCTGGAAGTTCTCTCCATTTTGGTAGATATGGCCGTTGTATTCGCAGGTCCGACCTTCTTGCTTTGCTGAGGAAGGGAAGAAAAAAGACGTTCCAATTTAGTTGGTGTGTGTTTAAGGGTGTAATCACATATAACATAGACATTTATACGAGAGGATCATGTCAGAAGTTACAAATTGCATGAATTACCAAGGTACTGTGTTGGGGCAAGCTATCACTAATCATGCCATCCATGATCCTTTTCTCCCCTAAGCCAGGTAATTTCTTATTAATCTATTTTCAAACAAACATACATAGGATCCTTTGAAATAGCTGCAGAAAGAAGTCTTAAATCATTTCGAACTTCAGCACAAAGATTTCCCAGCCTGCATCTAATTAGGATTTCACCTTCATAGACACCAGGGAGCACTGTTCACACAAATAGACCTGAAAAATAACCAAGAGGTACTGAGAACACTTCAAGGTCACATCCCGCTGGTCTGCGCTAACAGACAACTTCAGTTGAAACTGGGAGTGGTACCCAAAACCTCAGAGTTAGATTATGCAGAAGTGAAAACACAGCCAAGTCACTGGCTATCACCTTTAGAAGTCAGAGGAAAATATTTATCTGCAGAACTGGGCTTTTAGGGGCCATGTCAACAAGAGGCGAGTGTTCTGAGCTTTAAATAGACATGTGAAAACAGGATGTGAAAAACACACACAGCCTGGGATCAGGTTGCAGTGCCTTGGGAAAGGGCTGGAGGCCTTCTGCTGGAGGGTCTGGTGAGAATTGTAGCATAAAAAGGAATGTAGTCTTTACCTTCTTGCTCTGCTACAAGTTGTCTTCTTTTTTACTTGTCCTATATGTGCTTATAGGGTTTCTTTTATTTCCTGTGTATTTGTCCACTGGGTGTATGGAGCTATGGCTAGATCATCTGGAAGCCTCAGTTTTTAAAGCAAGTCTGATGCTCGTGTATGTACATCCTGGAAGTCTTCTCTATGATAATAAAAAAAATCCATCTGCTCTACTTGCTAAGAAGCAAACCTCCTTCGGTTATGCAATCTGGTTTTCTACATGCATTCTTTCTACTTTCGCTTCTGCATAGTTATTAAAAATGTCTCTTTTCTCAAATCTCTGGATTTATATCACTGCCCCGATCTCTTTGTGTACTACTCTACTACTAAGCATAGAAGTTACTAGATACTACAGAGTGATCTTTTCTGCCAATAATCTAAAGGAAGCTGGGATAAGACACAGTATTTTGGAAACTTACTGTTCGGTCCAAGCCCAGAAACAAGACACTGAGATCCAATCAAGTCCAATGCTAATGGACAGACTCTTGCCAAAGTAAAGCTGTAACTTTCTAACCTCATAGATGTATCCTGAGAGATTCTGGGGTGTGATTATCCCGAACCACTTTTCCCTTTCCGCATCCAGCTCTGGAACGTGCAGTCTCTTAATCTGGGCTTCTTTCTGGGAAAGCTCTTTGTTGCCAAAACTCCTCCAGGTGCTCCTCCAGGTGCACACTCCATCACACTTACACAAGTTATCTTCATTAGCTCTGAATGATCTCCCTATTTCCAATAACTCACCTAACATCTCTAAAAAGATATCACTGGGCAAGGAGATCAGTCCAGCTCAGATTTATATGCCAAATAGCCTGGACAAAGAGACCTGCCTTCTGTTAAACCACTGGTCCATCCAGCCAAATCTGTCTTCACACGTTGACGAGCAGTGGTGCTTTCAGCCTTCCACCAGTCCTCTAGCGTATTTGGAGATACTACCTCCGGTGACTTTTGGCTTGCAAAGCTTGTGCCCAATCAAATCAGCCACAAAGCAATGAATGAAGGCCTATTTCTAAGACAGATGAATTTGGAACCCATTCCCTGCTACCATAAAATGCTGCTTCTTGTGAAACTGAGGGTAACTAATTCACTAGGTTTTTTCAGTGCTTAATCACCGAGGAACTTCACTGGGGTGAACACTATATTAATCATTTAAAACTTCACCGCAATTTCTTAATTATTAACGCAGGATATTGCAATAGGACAAACATGCAGAAAGCCCATGATGAAAGCTTTACTCGATTGTTTTAAAGAACGACTTTTTTTAAAAAAAAAAATATCGCTAAAAATAACCCCCAGATACTTTCTCTCCAATTTCGGCGGTAGATTTTTAGGCATACAAGTCTAGGCTGGAAGTCCAACCTTCTGCCCTTCAGAGGGCCACTTCCAGACGCCTCTTTCCAGCCTGGCACCGTCCCTGATCGCCGGGAATGGAGGGGAGCTGTCACCCAGCTCATCGAGAAGCAGCAGATGAGGAACGGCTCCTCCACCTCCAGGCCCCGTCGTTGCGGGCAAAAGGCTTACCCCAACAGATGCCCCGGTTCGCGAAGGGGTCGGCCCCCAAATTGCACTCCAGGCCTTTATGGGGATCGCAGGGCGACAGCTTGCCACAGTCCTGGTTGAGCTGGCGGGCGCACACCTGGCAGCAGCCGCAGTCGTCGAAAACCGAGCTGACTCCGGGAGGGCAGCGAAGGGGGCGCGGCGCGCAGCGGCATGGGAAAGGGCAGCGGCGGCCCGCCACCTGCAAAAGAGCGAGAGCGGCCGGGCAAGGCAGTTCTTTCGGCAGGCCCGGGAGGCAGCCGTCCGGCTAACCGGCTCCCAGCAGCCTCCGGGTTCAGACGACCAGGAAGCCCCCTTCCCGCGCCTGGCTCTTTCGGGAGCGGGCGTTGCTCCCCGACCCTCCTTTGAAAAAGGCCGCGCCGGGGTCGTTTCCGAGAGGGCGCTGCGTGCCGCGCAGTCCCGGCATTTCCCAGCCCCACCCCCCGACCGCGCCGGGGTCTCCGTCCCGTCGGCCACGCGGGGAAGACGGTTCTTGGAGACACATCGGAGCGTCCGGCCGCCGAGGCAGCGGAGGCCGTGCGACCGGCGGCTCCGGGGAGCGACGGAAACTGCTTGCGGCGCCCTCGACGGGCTGCTGCTATGCCCGATCTGGCCCGGCGTGGAGCGGCCGGCTTTCGGGGCAGGCGGTGAAGTCTGGCCCGATCTCTCTCTCCCCCCCCCCCCCCCCCNCCCCCCCCCCCCCCCCTTCTTCTCGGGTGTTGTTACGGCACAAGCGCTCGGACGTCCAACGGTGTCGAAGGGCTTCCTGCCTCGGATTAGAAGAGCTCCAAGGTCCCTTCCAACTCTGCCCTTCTGCTATTCTGCCCGATTCGGGGGCCGGATGAAGCCGGGACACGGATGCCCCCCAACCCGTCAGCGGGTAATGAGCTGAGTCAAGTCAAGAAACCCCGGCCGGGAAGGTCAGCGTTGGGGCAGCTAAGCGAGGTAGAAGCTGCTCCCGGGGATTTCAGGAGAATTTCCATCCGTCGGAGGTGGGTAAAAATGAGGAGCCAGGTGGTGGTGGGGGGGTTTGGGGGGGGGAGCAGATGCTGACTCTGTGAACCTCTTTCGAGAGGGCTGTCAAAGCGCTGTGAAGCGGTCTACAAGTCTAAGCCCTCTTGCTGTTTGATCCCAACCCCGTTATGATTTTCGCTGGTCATTGTTTCCCTGTCATATTGACAATAACGTCGCACCCTCCCTCCCCTCCCCCCTCCTGACCCCAAATCGCTTGTCCAAACAGAGGAGAAAGGGCGAGTCGAGCGAAGACTACTCACCGGAGAGAAAGCCAGCAGGAAAGCCACGAGGGTCAGGGCAGCCGCTCTCATTCCTGTTCGATGAGAAAAGGCGACCAACCAAGAAGAGGGCGACTCTTGCTGAAGGAGAGAAGCAAAAAAGCAGCCGGGAAGCAAACTCTTCGACAGACCCAAGGATGGGGTGAGACAGGAATTGAGCGGTTGAGGCAAAAATTGCCCCCCAGGCGCTCTGCCTGTATAAGGTCTCAGGACCCTGGCACACCCCCTTTTCTGCTCCTTCCAGTACCTACGAGTGCTATTCCCTTCTTTCTGTATTTATATTTTCCCCAGGCCCTCCCACCTACCCGGCGGAGGGCCAGTGGGAACCTCCTGTCGGCCAATAGCAACGGTGGCGCACTTCCAAACATTCCAGGGGTGGGACTTGGGAAAGGTAGGAGGGGCCGCATGAATAGAGTCATTCATAAAATTAGAAAGCCAGTGCATTCCGAGGCGATGCGCGTTTGGCCAAGATGTTCGGCTAGCAGAGAAGCACTTTCTATGCACACTGTTGAATTAAGGTCCTTCCTCTGGTGGGGCACCTCGCTGTATAGGCAAACCAGTGTGAGGAGTAGCCACAAACATTCCTGGCGTGCAAAAAAAAAAAAAAAAAANNNNAAAAAAAAAAAAAAAAAAAATAGGCAGAAGGAAAACATCATGGAAGGAGAAAAAAATAAACAGAAGGAGGCCCACGCTGCCTTTCGCAGAGCGAATCTCTGATCTGACTCTTAAGGTAGATTCAAAGGCTCTCGGAACCGGGAACATCAAATGCCTGAGATTACTAGGGAGAATCTGAATGCAATTATGCCGGTGAGATGTTCTGTGCAGTTTTCAGGAGAATGCACAAGTATCAGGTCAGGCTGAATTTATACCAATGAATCTGATTTAATCTTAAGTGCACATAGCACTGGAAAGAATGAGGGCTAGTGCTGCAAAACACAGTTATGAAGAGGAAAAGACCTGCATTTATTCTGCTCTCAACTCCTTTGAGGGAGAAATACAATTACCTGCATGCTGTGGTTCAGTTTATCAAACTTTCATTTTTTATGAAGCCATATGTCTATCTCTGCGGCCCTGTTTCATGAAAATGCACCTCATATGCTGAGGGAAGAAGCGCCTTTCAATAATTTCCCTCTCCCTGCTCACGTTTGGTATTATGAAATATGGCCCACTGATCTTTGCTGTTTTAACCACAAGCGGGATGGCTTTGTTCTTCATTATATTGGCCTGGGTAGGTATGCAGCTCTTTTATTGCCCAACATGTTTGATTGTAAGATGATTAATAAATCTCTAAACTAAGGAAAGAGAATCATAAACTAATTTAAAAACAACCTTTGCACATCCATAAAATATAGAATGATTTCCCTGCAACAATTTCTCAGAAGAAAAATAAAGGACATATTCCGTTATCTACAAATGTTTAAAAAACTTTAGAAAACAAACTTAGATTTTATTGGCTACACGGAGTAGTTGACTGGGTGAACAATTGGCACAGTCCTGGGGGTTATTCCTAGCTTTGATCATCTCAAAATACAATTTTCCCCATGCATCCACCCATGTTGACCTATTTTTCCATATACCCAGAAATGGGTATCCATTAATATCTTTGTAAAGGGCAGACTAGAATTAGAATGACAAAAGTGCCTGCCCTCAGGACCTCAATTGAGCCCAGCAGAGGCCTGGGTGGAGTGGATCTTAATGTTGTTCTTTTGTGAGCTAGGTTTAGTCTTTTCTCAACCAAAGACTCATCTGGCTTCCAATCATCAGGACAGCACAAAAGGCTGTGCCAGCACTTAGCTTCTATGTTAAATGGATGTTAGGCATAATGACAGCATTCTTTGAATAGCTGCAAGAGTGTCACGAAGAAGGTCAAGACCTCTGATCCATCATTCCATAACTTCAAGTCATGGAATAATGGCTTTAAGTTAAGTTACAGGAAAAGAGAATCTAACTGGATGTCAGGAAAATCTTCCTAACTTAAGAGTAGTTTAACAGGGGAGGCAGTTAGCCAGAGAAGTAAAAGAAGTCTTCTCCCCGGCTACCACAAATAGGGTCTGCACAGCCATTGGGTGGCTTTAATTTAGATTCTCGCTTTGAGCAAGGGACTTGCTTGATGGCCCCTCCCAAATCTATGATTCTGTGAAGTGAGTCCAATCTTTCACTTTTTACTGTAGCTTCGGAACAGATTTAAACATGGATTTATAACTATTTAACACTTGAGGACTCAGTGCTTCATGATGCCTAAGGAAATGTATCAGTTTACTTACACAAAGGAGCATACTTTTGTCACCTTGCAATCGCTGTTGGGTGACTTCTGAGTATCGCGTCCTTCTGTTATAATCTTCCTGCTTCTCATTTATGCTCAGCTCAGCAGCTGTTGCCTACTTTTCTGAAACATGCCAAATCAACATCTCACAACACTTGCAAAGTTGCTTGCACAGCACTGCAAACAAAATAGCACGATGTTAGCATCTTTCAGCTTGGCTCCTACTGCTTATAGCTTTGAAAGGAAAACAAGAGGCGATGATAACATGCACCTGAGAAGATAAGAAGAGCCCAGCGGAAATCCAGCACCAACTTGTTTGGACAGCTCCTCCCAGCTGCCCCGCCCGGATCCTGAGGATTGAGGGAAGTGGATCCACTCTGGCCTGGTACCATGTCTAAATGGTTTCTAAATTCGGAAGAGATTCTGTTTCACAACATGTCTCTTTCGCTCGCTCACTCGCTCTTTTGGATAAGCAAGCTGCAAAAGGCATGTCAAGCTAAAATAAATGTGTACCTTCCTTTTTTTGTCGACAGCTCTAAGGTTTATACCATTTTCCTGACCTTCTGTTTTCAGACATTCCTTTCCGGCTATTCTGATTTCATGGAATTACCCCACATCCATTTCAGGAGCTACCTCCAAAGTAATTCTCTGAAGTATATGCCTAGCCGTAGCCAGATATATAGGAAAGGCCTTCCTGAGCTTTCACAAGCACTACTTTTTTGCCTTAAATTTATCCTGTCAAGTACTCCTTCCTTTCCCAACAGCTTTGATTTCACTAAATTATAAAAAAGATGTTGAGACTCTAGAAAAAGTACAGAGAAGAGCAACCAGGGTGATTACAAGACTGGAGATTAAAACATACGAAGAACAATTACAGGAACTGGGCTTGGCTAGTCTAGTAAAGAGAAGGACCAGGGGAGACATGATAGCGGTTTTCCAATATTTGAGGGGCTGCCACAGGGAGGAAAGAGTCAAGCTATTTTCTAAAGCTCCTGTAGGCCAGAAAAGGAATAATGGATGGAAACCGAAGGAGATTTTACCTGGAAACAAGGAGAAACTTTCTGACAGTGAGAACAATCAACCAATGGAATAGCTTGCCCTTGGAAGTTGTGGGAGCGCCATCACTTGAGACTTTCAAGGAAAGATTGGACTGCTATTTGTCAGAAATGGTATAGGGTCTCCCGCTTGGGCGGGGGTTGGACTAGGTGACCTGTTATCTGATTTCACCCCTGATACTCTGGTTTGCTTCTGCTTTTCTCAAATCTCCTGGCCTTTGAATATGGCTTCGAAAACTGGACCTTCTTTTATCAAGCATATGCCTTCTTCCTACATTTCTAGGATAAAGGGGTTCTATTTTTTAGAATTTGTGATTTCATAATATGTTTCCAAGAGATATAGAGTCTTCTGCTAATAAAATTGTAATTCTATTACACGACTTTAGCTCTCAATTTTATACATTAGCCTACATCCTGAGTTTAATTAGAGTGAGGGTGAAGAGGAAGGTGTCCATGTATAAAAAGTTATAGTTGGTAAAACTCATCAGAGATATTGTACAAAGAGTTGATGTTCATTTCTAAGATTGCTTGATTTGTATGGGCAACTGGCCAAAAGGTGAGGACAGATTCGTCTTAAGCTTTCCAGTTTAAAAAGCATCTCCCAAATCCAGCAGTGGAAAGAAAATTAAACAGTAATACCTAATGGATATTTCTGAAGGACTTCTAAAAATATGTTTCAGAAAAATATTAATAAAATTTCCTGTTGCATCATGAAAGATGAAGGCTCCTGGGCAGATTATCTTGCTAGGGTTCCAGAATTCACTCCCATACAATAACTACATTTATTGTTCCATCTGCACAGGAGATCATACTTACATACATACATATATGTGTGTGCACATGTATGTTTAATGTTTCACTAGACTAGATGGTCTAATATTGCTCTGGGGAAAAAAATGTCCACCCACTGTGTGTGCTTGATTAAAATGACTTCTGCAGTATTTTCATTGGAAAAGAATTACATTTATAAAGCAAAACATGCAGCAGTACCTTTGGAACATAGAAATAGCACTTAAAACTTATGTAGCACTTTACATTGCTTTACAGCTCTTTCTCAGCAGTTTACAGAATCAGCATATTGCCCCCAACAATACAGCTCTTTCTTTTTTTATAAAAAGTTTTATTTGGGTTTTCACAAAACATGATACACTTGAGAATTGAACTGCTGAACTGCAGACAGCCGGCAGTCAGCAGAAGCAGCTGTAGTACTGCATTCCAATCACTGTGCCGCCACAGCTCATTAGAGAAAATAATCATTTAAGGAACAGGCGAAAAGGCATGTTATAGCTAAATGATATACCACACATGATGCCAGAGATAACCAATGGAAGATGAATAACCTCTGCAAAACCAGATGTTGGGCAGGTTTCAAATCATCTTCTGAAACTAAAAGTAATCCTAAATGGAATGAGTGGAATCCTGTTTTCTAAATTGCAAACTGTAGTGCCTTAAGTATTGGGAAAGAGCATGAGAAAATAGCTTGAGATATGTCTGGATCTTCAGGCACAGATTGGAATGATGAAGATTTTGGGTTTTTGTAAATTGGTTATGGTAAAGAGCAAGTAGAACAGAACAGAATAATGGAGTTGAAAGGGACCTTAGAGGTCTTCTAGTCCAACCCCCTGCTCAGGCCAGAAACCCTACACCATTTCAGACAAATGATTGTCCAATCTCTTCTTTAAAACTTCCAATGTTGGAGCAATTCACAACTTCTGGAGGCAAGTTGTTCCACTGATCATTCTGTCAGGAAATTTCTCCTTAGTTCTAGGTTGCTTCTCTCCTTGATGAGTTTCCACCCATTTCTTCTTGTCCTGCCCTTAGGTGCTTTGGAGAATAGCTTGACTCCCTCTTCTTTATGGAAACCCCTGAGATATTGGAACATTGCTATCATATCACCCCAGTCCTTCTTTTCATTAAACTAGACTACCCATTCTTTATATATTTTAGTAAACTTTGAAGTAATGATCTGGAGATCTTTAATTAAACCAGAAGTAAGAACCTTTACAAGGGGAAGTCTTCCTCCACTGTCAATGCCCTACCAGGGAATGTCATTCCCATTGCTACTTACCAGACAAAAACTCTTTTTTAAATTAGGCATTTTGATTCATTGTTACAACTCTGAATATTTTGAATTCTCAGTATTTAATTACCTTTTATCTGATCATTGATTCTTGAATATGAATTATTACTTCATGAATACAATAGATAATCATCTATGACTGATTTTAATATACTAGGAAATATTCACACGAACACTTAGCTCAGATTTGCTGTTACACTTTTGATTCATATTTATCTTTAAGAAGTTAAACATCTGTAGCTTATTCAAACATAGCAATACCTAAAAATACCAAAATGGTAATCTATTCCATTTTTATTTAACATAGATTTAGACTTCCTATTCTGTCCTCTATAATTACTGACTGAATGTATAGATAACTCCACAAAACATCCATAGAAAGTCTTTTTATTGGTTCATCAGGCATCCTCAAAATAACTCACATTCATCTCAATGTCCAATTTTTTGCATATCTCTCTTTCTGGGTAAAAAGATGGTTATCTCTCATCCCGATAATGAAGGAGCAAAGGGTGAAGCACCAGCATGCTGCTGGGGTCCAAGCAAGAGTGAAGAAACCTCCCCCAACCCACCAAGGGTCAATTCAGTGACCAATCAGGGTTACCGATGTGGCCACATAACATGAACTACATTTCCCATGATACCTCAACTACATTTACCATGATGCATTCCCTTAAGGGGACATCTCCCAA
This sequence comes from Laticauda laticaudata, assembly GCA_004320025.1. NCBI lineage: Eukaryota > Metazoa > Chordata > Lepidosauria > Squamata > Elapidae > Laticauda > Laticauda laticaudata. The sequence goes on along the minus strand of BHFT01022979.1, from coordinate 11,149 downwards.
TTACTAACTAACTATGCCAATTCCCATTAACTATAACTGGCTGCACAGCACACTTCCAATATGACTGACTATATGGTGCATAGTGCAAGTGATCTACAAAGGTTTGGGGTAATGTTTCTAAAAACATTAAGGAAAGGAAATAAATAATATGTAATTCAGGCACATAAGAAAGCTAAAGGACAAGTGAAGGACTCTTTTTTCAACATATACACAAACCTTAATCCTAGGGCAGGGGTGAGCATCTTGAACCTTTTCAACTAAAGAAATCTATTCTTTTTTCTTGACACTGAAAGCTGCAAGCACATGTTTTCTTCAGTCTCAAATGAGAAATGTATTCAACAAGGAGGGCCTCCAAATAAGTCTTCACACCAATTTTTTAAAACAAAAAAATCTCAAATTCCATTCCCAGCCCAAGAAAAAAAAAACATGTATCATCCCATTCAAGTTATGATCTGCCTTTTTTTCCTATTTTGCCATTCCACATACATTGGGCCTCCACAGACCATTCCATCCATCAGTTTTCCTTCTTACACAGCACAATATTTGCCCTGGAATTGGGCACACTCAGTTATGGTGAAATATTCCATCCCCGAGTACAGAACTTCCTAGATATGCCCGGAACATTATACTACAAATACATCTTGTGATTCACCTGTGTACAGTTCTTTAACTTCTTTAAGATCTTAGTCTACCCATGATCACCCAAACTCAAAGAATGCGCGCTCTATAATTTGACATTCACACTTCTTCAAGTTGCAAAAGTTGAGAAAACACTGCCCTAACCAATTGTTCTGTTTACTGTTTCCAGTAGGATGTTGGTTGCTGCTATGGTATGCTGAACTTTAGGGAACAAGGAAATGTTGAGTGATCTCCCTCTGCAAAGTGAGCAAGTCGAAAAATATTGTAGAGGGTGGAGCAAGGAGAGACTGGAAAATGGGGAGAGAGGTTTGGAACTTTCAGAAAATCCTACGAACTGCTGAGTTTAGTTTAGTTTAGTTTATTGTCATTGCACCTGGTATAGAGAGCAGATAAAGTCAGAATTGTCTTGCCAATGGATACCTGAGTACACATAGAAGCTCTCAGGGGAACACCCTTCACCCACAAGTCCCTCCTCCCCATGCCAAAGATTGCTACATCTAGGCTGCAGATAGACTGCTTCTAACCTGGAGAACAGACATTTATTCCTAACCTGGATCTGAATTCTGTAAAATGGTGTGATCCTTTTTGCTGCCTGTCTGAGAAATGATCATATATACACTAGGAGGCCACCCCAAGTGTCCTTCTTATTCTTCCCATATCCATGTATCCATCAGCTTGTGTGTGCTGTAGATTCCTGGGATGCTTGTGGAACTTTCAGGCAGTTTCCTTTTGGCAAACCTCCTTGTTGGACAAAGGAGCCTGTGTGCAAGCAGCTCTCTTTGCATTGGCCGTGCAGTTCCTTGACACACACTCTCCCTCTGTGGTGGGGTCTAGATGCATGTACCATACATGTGCACACCCAAATTCTGAAGAATGGAAAAGGCTGAGTGTTGCCCCTCAGAGTGCTTTGGATTGTCACTTTGGAAACCACAGCAAAAGCAGTAGATGTTAGCTTGGGGGAGTGCAACAGATGGAAATCAGCATAAATACCTGAGAGACGGATTGTCTATTCCTAGATACAGATCTTGGACTGGGTGGTGTGTGTACCACAACAGGAGGCTGCAATGGAATGGGACGACAGGGCGAGAGCTTATACAGAGCTGGAGCTAGAAATCTATGAAATGGGATGGCACAATTGTCCCCTTTCCAGTTCTCCATCTTTAGTCTGAGCTCTCATTCCAGCTACTGAAAGAGTTTAGGGACCAGGAAATGGGTGAGGTGTGGACCTGTGGCTCAGTCATAGGCAACCCTCCAGAAATATGGCAATCATACGGATGGCTGTTCTAAAAGGAGATCCGCTTAGGTCAGGGGGCTTGCTTCAGATAAATAGGAATAGGATTGCTCCCTTAGCGACATTCTTTACAGAGCTTGTAAACATGCCAATTTCCATTTTTCCCTCTCCTGGCTTGGGTTTCAATAACTATTGTAAACAAAGGGTTTGTGTGTGTGGAGATTTTCTACAAACAGGATAAAAATGGAGCATATGGAAAGTCTGGGCTAAAGCTCCCATTACAAGCCCCTTGGGATTAAATGGCCCATTGGCAGGTCACCAGATCCCTATACCCGCGAAAGCAACGCTGATAAACACACTATCTATAAATAACAGCAGGGCAAATACTTTTAATAGTGTTGGCCCCCAACACTTTTATCAAAATCCTGTATCTCAATCCATCTGATTTTCAGTTATTATTATTATTATTTTAATCTGCTCAGATTTGGAGATCTGTCTCTCTATCAGGGACTTGCAAAAAACATCACTTTTCTGTTAAAAAAAGGGGGGGGACAATATAATCAGGGGCAATGTGATTTGTAGCCGCTGTGTGTGTGTATGTATGTGTGATATCTATGCAGCCTTTGGTGAGAAAGAGCATGCTAAGTAGGATCAGAAAAAGCTAAGAATATATATTTTAGTCTGGGGGAAAGAACTTCCCTAAACACAGACACACAGACACACACAGACACAGACACACAGACACAAGGGGGGGCACTCAGCTGGATTACGTCTCCTGGTCTCCATCTTGTGGCTATTTTTATTTAGCAATAAAAATACAACTGAAAGCAAAAATAAAAGTTAAAAGCATCTGAAGTTTAAAAGTACTGCTAGGAGAAGATTCTGGAGCATAGTATAGGCCTTTAGTGCAAATATTCATGGGATTAATTTCTACTTGGAAACTATTATTTCTGTAGTTATAAACAAATAAAGATTAACTAGTCTATTAGATGTTACAGGCATTTTAATTTTACACATGAGACAACTAGTTTGGGAAAGCTATTAGGCATTAAATCAAAATTAAATCAATTTAATTAATAAACTTCACTTCTGAATTCACTGACAGATTTGCACACTGCACAGTATGAAATAAAATTTGAATGAAGAATTACATCTGATGGTAAGTATTCAAAGTTCTCAGGACTTGATCAGACCATCATAGCAGATAAGGTCTTTCTTGTGAATCCTTATGTGTAGCGTATCAGGGATAGAAAGTCATTGGTTTCTGTCGGTCCCATAATGGAATGTAAGTGGATTCAGCCAAACCATAACAGACTTCAGCTCTCCTCTCTCTTTTGGCATCTGCTTTCCAAGGAAAATGGAATGCAGTGAATCACTTAATGGCTAAATTGCTCTACTACTTCAAGGTTAACTATCTCCCTGCTTCTCTCTGCCAATATGGCAGTGTGCCTATCCTAAGCTGTAGCCAAAATTTGGATATTACTAAATTCTCCAGAAGACCAGTCAAGGGTTTTCAATTAAACTTAAATCATCTATCACATCTATGACACATTGATCTCCCCCCCCCNTAAATGTAGGTTTTTTACTTCCAGAAAGGTTTAAACAAAGTCCAAAATAAGCAGTCCAAAATCATTCACAAGTAAATCAGTCAGTTTTCATTCCAGGGAAAATCCAAATATCAAAGTCCAGTGTCAAAAACAGTTCAGTATCAGACTTACATTAAATCTAGTAATATTAGTCAGTTAGGAAAAATGAAACAACGGCAATACTTTCCAACAGAAGGAAATAAAGATACACTCACACTCTCTTCTGAGACTCAGACTAAGACAATCTAGGTTTCTGGCTCCATCTTAAGGCCATTTGAGAAACCACATCCAATTGCATTCTCTTGCATTCCCTTAAAGAGACAATATTAAAATGTCTATCCTGGTTTATATATTTCTAACCCAAATGCCTGTTAGGAGACTCATATTCCTAACAACTTCCTTTCAGTTTCTTGGCCCATTACAACTTCCCCTCCTCACTGAAGACCTTGGGTGCAAATCCCTTCTCTGGATCTTTTCCATCCTCAGGTTATTATTACAGGTACAGTTTCTCTCTCTGTGGGATTACCTGTAGGTTAGCAGACAGTATTTGTCTTCTCCATTCTGTAATAGAAGGCATAGGTAGCCTGGGATAATAGGATATTTTTAAATCCAGGTATCCTACAGATAATTACAGATAATCAGAGTTGGAAGTGACCTTGTACATCATTTAGTCCAAACTCCTGCCTAAGCAGGAGACCCTACACATTTACTTGACAAGAGTAAATCTTTCTGAACTCAGGCATCCTTCTGGACTGACATATATAGATTGTAGTACACTTCATAGATAGTCCTCTTATTTGCTACCACAATTAACTGAGACATTTGTTAATTGAGTTTTGCCCCATGTTACAAGCTTTCTTACCACAGTTGTTAAGTGAATCACTATAATGGACAAATTAGTAAGCCAGTTGTTAAGTGAATCTGGCTTCCCCATTGACTTTGCTTTTCAGAAGGTCGCAAAAGTTGATGACATGACCTTGGGATACAGCAATTGTCATAAATATGAACCAGTTGCCAAGTGATTTTGATCACACAATCATGGGGATGTTGTAAAGGTTGTAACTGTGAAAAATGATCAGAAGTCACATTTTTAGTGCCATTGTAACTTTGAACAGTCACTAAACAAACTGTTGTAAGTCAAGGACTACCTGTATTTTTAAATTTTTAAATTTCTACAATTTATCAGAAAGCTTCAGCTCCATTTAAACTATTTTCTTCCTCAGAAATAGAGAGCCCAAACCCAATCTGTTTTTTCATTGGAAGCTTCTGGTAAGCATAGATCAGCCTTGCTTCCATAATGTTGCTTTCAGTTGTTTTGTGAGTTAAAGGCAGAAAAGACAACAGCTAGCTGCATCTTTGAGGTTTCTTTCTTCTATCTTTTCCCCTATCTTTATTTTATTCAAAAAATTAAAAAAATAACAAAACAAAAAAACAAATGAGAATTTGAAAAAAGTGCATTAAAAAAGAAAACGACAACATATATACATATATGTATATATGATTTCCCACCCCTTGCAAAACAGGCCCCCACATTTTTTAAATTATTAAATCTATCTGCAAATTATTGACCTGTCATATTCATTTATGTATGTATATATGGATGTGTGTGTGTGTATAACAAAATAATTAACAGGAACAACAATAACAATAATAATAGAAAGACAAGGTTAAAGTTTCAAAACCCTCTGTTAGCAAACTCTTATGACTAAATATTTACTATGGCATCAAATCGATCACAAACCATTCCAAGAGTTAAGAGTAATCCTGAATCAAATACTCATCTTTGTTTTTAAATACCATCTCTTATCCATTGTTGACTAATTAAATATAATAGATTTGATCTCCACAATCAGTTTCTCTTCCCAATAAAATTTACATTAAAGTGGTTTCCAATCAAGTGTGATAAATCCATTCCCCAATTTCCTTCAGTCCTCATAGGAAAAGTCAATTTATCACTTCTCCATTCAGTCAGGCTTCTGCTATTGTAAAAGAATGCAGGCTTGAACTTCAGAGAGGTGCATGCTGTCAGTTCAGTCAATTCTACATTTATACAATCCATATCTCTTTCCAATGGGTCTGCAGTTTTCAGATCATATGCCTTTTGTGAATTCAATTCATCCAGAGCTACATGTATCTGAATATTTTCCATAGCAGTTATCATTTCATAAAACATTTTTGAAAAAGCTTTCAACTAAATACTGCACGTTACCAAAGTGTCTTTTTCCAGATATCAGCCACCAGATATCAGCATCATTGATGTGTTTAAGAAAACTGCTGCATAGTAGTAGAGGAGGAGACCTCCATCTAATGGAGGCTTTATTCTTTCAAATTAGAAGGTTTCCAGAATGAAGACATATACCAGGGAAAGAAAAATCCTTTGGAGAACCCAATCTCTCTCTCTCAAAAAAAAGGTAAAGCAAGGAAATCATTTGACTGGGATGATTATGGCTTAAGTAGAGCAGTTGGCAACATGTCAAGCCTTGCCCATTTTTTTTTTCTTCCATAGGGCTGCACTGGGGAATCTTTCTTTTGCTGGCTTCTTCTTACCCAATTCTTTTTGGTTTTCAGAGAGGTCTCCTGTTGACAAACATACAGAAAGATAGTCTGACAGAGTTCCAACTCCTTCATATAATTTATTTCCAATGCCTCCTTGGGAAGGGATTTTTTTAAATAAAAAAAATGCATTCAAAAATGCAGGTAATTTAAAAAACATTACTACAGTGCACACTGGAAATTCTACACCCATTAATTCACCAGCAGGTGGCCAAGATCTCTCTATAAGTAGGTGTCGATTTCTAAGATTACCTCCATGAGTAACATTCAAGGAAGGCTTTAGTCATACACATTACACACACACACACAACATACTGTATAAGAATGCATAAGCAAAACACTATCCAATGTAATAAAAAAGAACTAGTTCCTTTCAAAGGTGACCAGCATGCACATCTTTCTTATAAACTTACAAAGTGTGACTTAACCATGAGTACTATGTCCAAAGTCTTGTTCACTTTTTTTTAAAGGATCAGCCCAATGAATGACCAGAACTGAATGATGTAGTTTTAAGGATTTACCTATAGATAAAAGCGGTGATATGGAATGAAGAGATTGTTTATTGTGTTTTAAGATACAGTGATGAATTAAAACTATTTGTATTTTTTGAGACCAAGGAGGAAGGTATTTCTTTATGTTTTTTTTCTGTTTTGCTGTTGTTTTGTGTTATTTTTTGTACAATATTTTTTCTTCTCCAAACTTTTTCCTTTCTCTTTCTATTCCTTTAGGTTTTTTTGTAGTTTATATTTGTCTTAATCTGTACAACTGTAATGCTTGGTAAAATTATTTTTTAAACAATAAAATAATCTGCAGATTCATGGTACTAGAAACATTTTTGGGGATAGGATTCTTCTCAACTCATTTCTCCACATAACTAACTTTCAGTGATTCAGTAGGCACTGAATCCTCATGACTCATTTGCACACATTTACAACAAGGAAAAAAAGTCATACTTTAAACAGTCCAACAGTCATTCCCCTTCAAACTTTCTGAGCTTTAACATTGCTTTATTCCCCATTTGTTTCAGTCTGCCCCAAATTATAAGCTCCTTGCACTGTTTTTTCTTTACATGCAGTAAATACCAACTGGCCAAACTCTTTCAGATGAAGAAGGCTCTAGTTCAGATATCTGTTATCTTTGGACTTGGTTAATACTAGTTGGGAGAAGGAAATCACAACATGGTACAGTGTAATAAATAAAGTCATAAAAATATCTATACTTTCTGGTATAAGGCAATAACAAACTGCATTTATAATCTTTCTGTTGCCAGGAAATCAGAGAGTTGAGTTCAGTTTACCTTTAAGACTCATCAGCCAACTAATTTACATGTCAGTGGATATCCTTGGCTGAAGTTTTCTTAGCAGATTTCAGTCATTAACTATCTGTCTGAAGATGCTATATAGTCTAAGAATGAATAACTGGTGGCTTTGTACATGTTTGCTGAATTATAGTTCCTAGAGAATCAGTGATCAAGCTGTCTAAAATCGAATCTGTAGTTGTGCAGTCTACAGAGAGCCACTGATTATTAGTTATGATATCTACTCTAGATGTGATAAGTGAGGGAAAGGATAAGTACACTGGTTTCCCTGCTGTTGGGTTCAGTTCCAAGTGCAAAGGTTGAGATGATTTAATGGTGGGATGGTTTAATGGACCCCGATGTGAGGTCCTGAGCAAAAAGAATACTTGGGTAAGAGAGGGAGAGAGATTTATAACCTCTGTTGGGCTTTGAACTTGCTTCCTGTAGCAAGAAATGTATTCTGATTGGTTGTCAGACTCCCAAGGGGCCATGCAGGGGAAGCTTCTTGAATCTTGCTGGTGATGTAACCTTTCCAGTTGCCATGTGGTTAGATGGGTAGAGGGATAATCCTATCATGTCCTGAGGGCCATGTCTTAATCCCATTACCCTAGAGCTGAAGGTCTTTTGTGTTGTAGATAAGATGTCTTTTGTCTTTCTGGGGCTATCAACAAAGGTGGGAGCCGCTTTCCAAGAGCAAGTTTCTCCTTTTCTCATCCAGGAAGGTATAATATTCTGCCTTTTTAATGTTTCCTGGAATATTTCATTCTTCTAGGAAAGGGATGGGTGCTAACTTTCTACACTGCCTTTCATCCTCAATCTTTATGTACAGAAGGCAGCTGTAGTAACAACTTTCTCAATCCATGTGGTCTTTGCATCACTCAGTGCCCTGATTTTCATTTAGGGAGCCTTTATTGACATGTTCCTTTGTCTGTCTATGCTAGGAGGAGGACAGAAATGGCAACAGAGGTGCTCAAGATTGACAGATTCATCCCTATGTTTCCTTGTAAGAGAATGTGCATTTCTTGTAAAAATGCAGCTTTGGGTTTTAAATGACTTAGTTTACTAAAAATGTGTTTACTCTTGGAACGACACTTCTGGCTTTTAGCATCCAGGAAACCACTAAAAATGACATAATATAAAATTGAGTCAAGACTGAAGTAAAAAAGTAATGTTTATATGACTGAGGCTACATTAGACATGGACACACCCACCCACACAATTAAAACTCCCAAATAAAATAAAAACAAAAAAGGATTTTTAGAAAGTTTTTTGTAAATTTGAAAAATACATTTTTAAAAAAAATAACCAGAAAAAAAGGAAAACAATAAAAAGAAAAGAAGAAAAAGTAAAGCAACCAGAAAAGCATAGATTCCCAGAATGGAGAGTCCAACATTACAGTATACCCCTCCAACCCCAATTTCCAACAAAAACAAATACAAATAGAGTAAATAGGTACTAGACAGCTCATGCCCCAATGAGTCATCATTTCAGAAATATTTTTCAATCTAAACAGAAAAACAGAATGATCAAGAGCAAACAAAAAACAGTGGAGCAGGAACAATTCTGACTTCCTGCCAGTTTCCCCACTGAGTTTCCTTGTGAGAATCCGGCAGGGAACATTGGAAGTTTCCTATCCTTTCCTTTCTTTCCCTTCCCTTCCCTTCCCTTTCCACCAGGCAGGTAAGTGGCTGCTGCTGGTTGGGGGAGGGAACAAGGGATTGCAAGACTGTCTGGGAAACTGTCACAGAATATTAAAAATGAAGATCATGTGATTGCAACATAACCAATTGGTGAAGTGGCCAAAAGTTCTCCAAATTTCATTTCCTAGGGCATCATGTCCCAGATTTTGGTCACATTCTGTAAAGCCCCTGTCACACTGCACCAACAGATGGAAAGAGGATGTAAAATGGAGAAAAACACTTGCCATCCGTTGGTACGTTACGCGATGCTTCCGTTCTGTACTCACTGCCTCCGTTTTGCTTCCTCTCTATCCATCCAGCATCCGTCTATTGACATTTCATCCGCTCAGAAGGTTTTGAGCTGCTCAAAGCTTTTGAGCGGAAAATGTATCCAAGACGTCCGTTTTGCATTTGCTTGGCATATGGGGACATCCGTTCTGCATCCGTTCGCATCCGCTATATCCGCTAGGATCCGCTGTGCATCTGCGCAACTCGCATCCGTTCCAGCGGTAAACGGACGCAGGGAGGAAGCGGAACGGACGCGGAACGGACGCGCAGCGTTAGTAGCACGGACGGAGAAAGGATGAAAGTGGATGCAGATCGCAAAGAAAGCATTTAAAATGGAAAAAACGTTCGCAGAGGGGACCTATCTCGGATATTAAGGATGTCTAGAGGATGCCTAGAGGATGCAAAGGGACACATAGTGGAAAACCTATATTGCCTATAAAAAGGGGGAGCAACTCACCTGGATCTCACTTTCAGCCAGCAGCCCAGCTGTGCAGACCTCTGCAGCCTTCATCTGCCTCTTGCTCTTCCACAGCATCCAGTCATCTCCACCATGGATCGTAACAAATTCCTTTTGGTAGCCACCATCGTTCTGCAACAGCTGCGCGAAGCCAATCTACAGGCTCTGTGAACTCTACTATGGGAAGAAAAGGAGGCGGCCAAGAAGCGTCTGGGTCTGAAGATGGATTGGGAGAAGAGCAGAGTACGGACTGTACAACAAGCTGATGGTGAGCTGAGGAACGAAGAACACTCGGGCATTCCAGAACTTCAAGCAGAGAACCAACTTCCGGCCCAGCCTGACCCTGGGCTCAAGGTGGCACTGACTCTGTGCCACCTGGCCTCAGGACCACCTACAGGAGCATCAGTACGGCTGGAGGGTGCCACACAACACCATCAGCATTGTGGTCAGAGAAGTGGTGCAGGCCATCATCGAAGAATACCTGGAGGAGCTCCTCCAGTCCCCTCCACTGAAGAAGGATCGAAGAAAGTTGCAGAGCAGTGGTATCAGAGGTGAAACTTCCCACACACCGTTGGAGCCATAGATGGCAAGCACGTGGCCTGCAAGGCACCACCAAGTCGGGGTCCACTTATGCAACTCCAAGGGCTTTTTCAGCCATCCTCTTCGCCATGGTCGATGCTGACTACAAGTTCATGTACATCGATGTTGCAGGCAACGGCTCATGTTCAGATGCCCAGGTATACAATGCAGTCATTCTCAAGGAGGGGCTGGAACGCAACCTCATCATGGGCTTCCCAGATCCAGACCCCCTGCCCAACGACACGCAAGATGTGCCCTACTTCATCGTGGGGGATGACGCCTTCTCCCTCAGACCTACCTCATGAAGCCCTACACTTCAAGACACCTCACCCATGAAGAGAGGATCTTCAACATACAGGCTGTCCAGGGCAAGGCGGGGGTGGAGAACGCCTTTTGGCATCCTGGCCAACAGGTTCCAGGTACTTCTCACCACCATGTAGCATCGCCCACACAGACCGTGAGGAGGATCGTGGAAGCTTGCTGCATCCTGCACAGTCTCATGCGCACCCGCTACCCAGTGTTGCAGAACAGGCTCGTGGACTCCAACAAGGCAATGGGACATGGAGCCTGGGGAATGGAGGCAAGCAAAACCTCGATAACACTGACCTGATGGAGTCGCAAGGCCCCAACAGAGCCTCATGTGAAGGGAAGAAGCAGCGCAAACCTCCTGAAACACTGGTGCAACTCCCCAGCTGGAGCGGTGGAGTGGCAAGACAGGATGATAGCTGCTTAATGGATTGCTTCCTTCAGCCTGTCCATAGATGAGATTGGCATCCTGAGTATGTTGGGTGGGCCTACAATGAGCAGGGCATTTAATTAAAAGATCTCTCTTCTTTTTTT
>BHFT01022978.1:0-22093 GCA_004320025.1 Laticauda laticaudata | reverse complement strand
GACATCCTAAATATCCAAGATACGTCCCCTATACGAATGTTTTTTCCGTTTTAATGCTTTGTATGTGAGCTGCATCCACTTTCACCCTTTCTACGTCCGTGCTACTAATGCTGCATGTCCGTTCCGCATCTGTTTCACTCTCCTCCCTGTGTCCATTTTCCACTGGAGTGGATGCGAGTTGCGCGGATGCGCAGCAGATGCCTTGCAGATATAGCAGATGCGTAACGGATGACAACGGACGTATAACGGATGTTCCCCGAATGCGTAGCAGATGTAGAACGGATGCGTTGGATACATTTTCCACTCAAAATGTTTTGTGCAGCTCAAAACTTTTTGAGAGGATGAAATGTCAGTAGACGGATGCTGGACGGACAGAGAGTATGAAAAACGGACGCAGTGAGTACAGAACCGAACTGATCGCGTTAACCAACGGATGGCAAGTGTTTCTCTCCATTTTACATCCTCTTTCCATCAGTTGGTGCTGTGTGACAGGGGCTTTTTATATCACTCTACAGAATGGCATTTTTTATTCAATAATCCTGAATTGGAAGGTGGGGAAAAAATGAAACTAAGCTTAAATTATGTTTGAAATCCCAAAAAGATGAATTTTACTGATGATGTACTGTACAACTTCCCATTTTTTTCTATCCAAACATTTTTTATTTTTGTTCAAAAACCCAATTCTTGCAGTGATCCATTTTGAAACAGACACATCTAAATAAAAATAAATAAATATTTTACCATACCCCAAAGCAAATAACAAATATAAAACAGCCAGAAAATACAACAAAAAAACACACACACAATATAATGGTAACATCTATTCCATGTTTGCCTGATATTATAAATCTCTACAAAGAAATGCTAAACCTTTACTGTTGACCAAACCCAACTAACAAATCATAGCTTGGAAATGGAAATACCAAATGATTCCCTAGAATTTACCACATATGTAATTTTCTCAGAAAAAAAATGGCTAAATCACACCTTTCTGAAATCCAGTCTGTTATATTTAGAATTATGGTATTTTTTCTGTCTCCTAGTGATTATTGTTAGAGCATCAAAAACTCCCTGTTAAATAACAAGCAGTTGGCATATAATTCAATATAATACACAAGTGGTTTTTTTAAAAAAATACAACAACACCACCCAGAATTTTCTCAATAATTCTATCATCAAAAAGACCCAAGGTAGAACTTATTCTTGTGCTACAACACAAAAAACTCCATACCCCTTCAAAGAAAATTGTCACAGATCTTCCTGCTGTTTCATCAGGTTTCCACAATGTTGACAAAAATAGTGAATCTTTCAAAGTTGAAGGTGTATTTGTGTGTGTGAGAGAGAGTGTGAATATGCAGACATCACTATCTCAGGAACTAAAACTATGTTGTCCACTTAGCTTTCGTTAGCCTTTTCTAACATCATCAGAGTGTAAAACTACCACACTATACACTATACCACCACTTATACACACTAGCTCAATACCTGTCCTTTGCTACGAAACTATGTGATCGGGCTCAGTTTTTGGGGAGGAAAATAAGGGGGGCAAATTGTACCTCTACCTATCAGCATCCATCAATATTCATCTGGCTAGCGTCCTGTCAGTGTGTGAGAGACTTGAGGGCTGTTTGGAAACTGAAAAAGTATTCGCAGTGAGAGCAAGCAGGAGACAGAAAGGAGCCCTGGGAGTGGCTTAGCTCAGCTGCTTTGTATTAAAGCTGCTTGGTGCTGTGAAACTAAAAGTGAAACTGAAGTTCCTCCCCTCTGCTTGTGTTTTGCATTTGGAAGAGATTTCTTTTCAGGTAGGGAAGGGGAGTAGAACTCCTGAGCATCAGAGCATGTTAATAATAATAATATACAAAATACTAATGCTCTGATAGTCATTTCAAAAATCCTTTCTTAGTGAGCACCTAGAAGCTAAGAGGAACATACGTTCCAAATTTCACACACACACACACACACACACACACACACACACACACACACACACAAATATACATTTACTTCCTGCAGTCAAGCTGGACTTTAGATGACCACAAATCCATTCAGTATTCTTGACAAGAGCTTGGAAATAGTTTGCACTATCAGGACATTGATGTATAGATGGATTGACAGATAGCTAAATAGATATAAGCATAGAGTATATGTTATTTCCCACTGTAGTCTACAATCATGAAATCCTTTACTGCTATCAACAATTTTTGTCCTGTTGAAGTGTTTGAAGGTAGCCCTGAGTGGCTTCCAAATTCAGCATAGAGGTACAACTTTATAGAGGTGCAGACAGCTATAGAAGTGCTCATCCAAGAAGCTCTTCAGCTCTCTAGTGTATAGCTAAATGTCTGCGGAGATTCTCAGTCATCCAGGTCATGATTGTCCCAAAGGTGGTTTTTCAAGAAGCAACTGGACTTTCTCATTTTTCTTTGAAGACGTTTCGCTTCTCATCCAAGAAGTTCTGATTGACTTTCCTCACCATCCAGTCAGAGCTGAAGAAACTTCTTGGATGAGAAGCAAAACATCTGAATTTTGATCCCAGGATCATGGGGACGTTCCCAAGGTTGTCACTGTGAAAAGCAGTCATAAGTCTCTCTCTCTCTCTCTCTCTCTCACACACACACACACACACACACACACAGAGAGAGAGAGAGAGAGAGAGAGAGAGAGAGAGAGAGAGAGAGAGAGAGAGAGAGAGAGAGAGAGAGAGATTATAAGAATACAACACATTACAACCACTCTGGCATCACAATTATTATACATATATAAATTTTACTTCATCATTTACAGTCCTCTTGTTTGACACATTGTTTACTAATTATTCTAATTATCATAACTACTTATGTTCCGACCTTGCCTTCTTCTATTCAACCACTGATAAAAATTATTCCAAGTTTCATAGTACTTAGATTCCTCCTTATTTTTCAATTCTAGAGTTAACCTGTCCAATTCTGCACAGGCCATAATTTTCCTTATTATCTCTATTTCTGGCGATATTCTTTCCTTCTTCCAATATTGAACATATATTATTCTAGCTGCTGTCAACCCATATATTATTAGATCATTTAAATCTTTCTAATATCCTTCTGGCATTATTCCTAGGAGAAAAAAATTCCAGCTTAAATGGAATTCACTCTCCCACCATTTGTTCCACCCATGCCTGTATCCAAAACATTTTTGCAGCATTGCAGGTCCACCACATTTTTTCAGTGCTGTTGTAACTTTGTCCGGTCACTAAATGAACTGTTGTGAGGACGAGCTGTATTATTTTCCAAATTTTAAGAAATCCTCTTGGTTAAATCAAACCCACATCACCCTCTTCAGCAAACTGGGTTGTTTCCTTTTGGGGAAAAACTAATTTGCACAGCTCTTTCATCTTTCTTACAAAGCATTCACAGTGTGATTCATTTGTTTGGTCACTGCACCAGCCTCTTAAGCCCCCCCCAAAAAAGATATAATCTTCAAATGGCTAACAAAATCTCCACACAGCTTTTTTTTTTTTTAAATCAAGAACAAGCTTGAGTGATTTGGACTGATCAAATCCCACTTGGAGTTTTTACTCAACTATTTAAATCAGAGTGCTTTTCTCTTTTAAAAATGCTCCAGGACTATTTCTGGTGAAGGGATGAATTCAAATTTCATAAATGATCATTTCAAAAGGATGACACCAGAGTGATGCATTTGTAGAAAGTTAGCATCAACCCCCTCCTAGAAGAATGAAATATTTTGAGGAGTATTAAAAGAAAAAAAGGCAGAATATTCTATTTCCCTAAATGAGAAGTGGAGAAACATTGGGGTTTTTTCCTCTTAAAAGAAAGAAAGCAGACTCAATGTCCCTGCCCTCAGCAGATATTTGGTGCCCATTAAAATGGATTGGACCAGCCTATCTACAAAACAACAGACCTTCAGATCCAGGGTAAAAGGATTAAGGCATGCCCCCTCAGGACATAATAGGATTAACCCACTAAAACACAGAGTTCACTACATTGCCCAGTCTCCTAGGGACATTGCATCAGAGTCCAAACTTCAACCAAACTTAGCTCAGACAACCTACAGAATCAGTTATAACCCCTACAACAGCCAATAGAATACATATTCTTGCACAGGAACAGGAAGCTCAAGGGCAAGGCCCAAGAGAAGGTATAAATAGCTCCCACTCTCAATTCCATGTGGTCAGCTGCCCAGAACCATGTGCTTGGTGCTTCTGCTTCACCATTAAAACCACATTTCCAGTCAGCCTCCATGTTTCCAGTGTCTCTCCAGCTTGGAACTGAACCAGATAAATGTTTCTTACACACACACACACACACACACACACACACACACACACACACACACACATGTTTCTGTATGTGTTTCTCTGTGTGTGTGTGTGTGTTGTTAATTTGAACTTACCCTCTAATTTTAAGGTTATTTTATTTATCCATTCCAATTCAGTTTCATGAATTAATGAAAGAAGAAAAAAACCAGGAAAGAACAAATTAATAGTAAGCACAGAATGCAGCATTAGCAAATGTTTTCAAAGAAGTGATGATTATTGGTGATCGTTTAATATCCATTTTGTAGACATTTTCTGTGCATCATCTCTCCCTACCATTTGTGCTATTAGCATTCCCAAGTGAAGAGCAGAACAAGAGGGCAGAGGGTCAGAAAACAAAGTGTGATAGATTACAAAATCTAATTTTAAAAAGGTTTAATGCAGGGTATAATAGCTTGCATTTTCTGGATTCTCAACTTCCTTCATATCCTTTGACTGTTCCTCTGTTTTCTCTTTTCCTAACATTCATTATATGTCTGTGTTTTGCTTTCAGAGAATACAGATGGATATTTCTTTTCTCTTTTCTCTTTTCTTTTCTCTTCTTTTCCTTTCTCTTCTTTTCCCTTCCTTTCTTTTCTTTTCTTAAGAATCATTTCAATGGAAATTCTTAAAATTGTCTTTGATCAATTTTAGGATCATAAAATTATTGAAGTGTCAACAGGATTCCCTGGAGCTCTGAAGAAGTCCACTGCTCAACACAGAGTTGAAGAGTGCTAAGCGGGGTTAAATCTAGTTGGTAACTAGGAGGGGGACTATTGGCACCCTACATCTGGTAGAATAGACAGGAAATGTCCCAAGATTTTTAAGTGGCAAGCTAGTTCCATAATGGTGCCAAGAAAACAGCACAGGTCCTTGGCTTACCACCAGAACTGAGCCCCAAATTTATGTCGCTAAGTGAGAAATTTACTAAGTCAGCTTTGCCCCATTTTATGATTTTTCTTGCCACCATGTTAAGTGAATCAGTGTAGTTGCTCAATTAGTAACACGGTTGTTAAGTAAATCTGGCTTCCCCATGGACATTGCTTGCCTTGCTTAAACCTGCCTGCCTCTCCCAGGAGTCCCCATGTGGCCTGTTTTGGATGCAGGTAAGTGCAGGGCATGCACGGAAGCTCAGGGAGAGCAAAAAACAGGCCTCCTGGAAGATTGGGAAGGCCAGAAATGGGTCCATTTCTGGCTTTCAGAGAGTCTCTGGAGCCCGGGGAGGCCATTTTTGTTCTCCCAGGGGCTCAAGGAAAACCTCCAGAGCCCGGGAGGGCAAAAATTCCCCCCATAATGCAGGAGGCTGACTAGGCCATGCCCATTATGGCCACGCCCACCCAGCAACCAGGCAGAGAACCCATTGCTAAAATTTTTGAAGGCCACCCCTGATATAGGAGCTCATCAGATCCTGTTCAACCCAAAAGAAACTTCTCTTGACTTTAAGCTTCATAATACTTAGTTCTGAAACAAGATCTTATTGCACTGATCCTTGAGAATTGTTTTCTGAATTCTGTATGGGCCATGTTATTAATTCCTTTTTTTTTAAGCACATCTAATCCAATTTCAGATTCAATAAGGAAGTATTTGTATCCTCTAAGTACAAACTCGGTACATAATTCATGTTCCAAAATAATCACACCCGGGTTGTTCACGTTGAATTATATTCTGTCCTAATTAATTTGTCATTGCACAGAGTTGGTTGATCCAATCTGCTACAGGAGGTGAAGCAAATATTCATTCAACCATACCTGTGATAATGTTGACAGTGATATTTCACATTTGAATTTGCATGTTGAAAGTCAGAGTTGGCTTTCAAAAGTCAAATATCACTGAAGGTCTACACCACTGAAAGGCCACAAATTTGCTCAAATCTTCATTGTATAGATTTTTATCAGGCGTGGTGAAACATGTCACCTGCCAAATATTAGATGCTAGTTGTTGTCAGAAAATATATCAGCCATTAAATATCGTCAAATATTGGATATTGCCATATGTCAGCTCTCGTCTGCTCTCAGACATTCAAATCTTATCTTTCATTGCTAAATACAGGTAGTCCTTGACTGACTGAGTCCAAAATTTACATTGCTCTGTGAAATATTTTTAAAGTGAATTTCACAGCTATTTTACAATCTTTCTTGCCACAGTTGATTGCAATTTGAGAGCAGAACTATAAATATTTAGTTTACTAAATAGTTATTAAGTAGTTACTAAAACTAAGGGAAACTCCTTCTTCCTAATTGCTTATGTTTGATGCTGATTAGGAGTTTATTTCCACACATTTCAGTCTTGGTTAAAACTATAAATGTTGGATTCTGGAGTCTGAAACAAACTTCTTGACTTTTTTCTGAAGTCAATCTCCTGACAAGTTCTCCTGGGTTTCAGCCTATCAAAAGTACAATTATTCCCCACAAATTCCGTAGTTTTTTCCAGTACTGAGGGGGTTCTTCCCTGCTTTAGAATTAATATAAGTTATTAAAGCCTTCTTGTTTGAACTTCAGTGTGATTGACAGATGATTTAGGGATCAAAGGTTTTCTACTGTTGAATGAAACTTATTAGATTTCCCATTTATCTAAATTCTTCAAATAGAGAAAATTCCCCTTTCTCCCACATACCCATTCCTCAAAGTGCTACCTTTTATTTCAAATAGGTATATTTTCTCCACTGGAGGAATTTAGATAATGTGAAAAATAGGCTTGACAGTCTTTTGAGAAAATACATTGCCTTAAATATATCCCTCTGAATACTGCATGGCATGAATGCAGATTTAAAACACACTCTGATTCCAGAACTTTGAATTATTCATAATTTTAGGCTACTATCTTAGGGAAGCATTCCCTGAAGTAAACCCAATTAACATAACAGGGTTTACTTCTCAATAAATACACAGGGGGAAAGCAGGGTTATAAAATTATATTACATCTCTGTTAATGTCACATTCTGTATTCAGTTACCTAGCACAAATTCCATTCAGCTGAGAGGGATTTCTGAGTAATCTCTCTCTCTCTCTCTCTTCAGTTTCATCACTTTCCAAGCTTTTTGCCAAGGGATAGAGGGCAGAGTTTTGAAATTTTTAGATGCTAGGAGGAAGAAAGCAGTATTATGTAAGCTTTTTTGAGGATATAAATCTAAGAACAGAAAGTAAGACTGGTTTTTAACGGATTGGATATTTTCATAAAAGAGCTAGGAAGGAAACTATTTTTCTTTCTATTGATAACAAATATGTAATTTCTGCTTCCAGGGATAAAATGCATCAAAATCAGAAGTTATGTAATGCAATTACTAACATCATCATAATTATGATTGGTGGTTAAGAAACCTCTGAGTTCTAGTCCTGCCTTAGCCATGAAAGGCGGCTGGGGGACTTTGGGCCAATGACTAAGAGACTCTGAGCTGTGGTCGCACCTTAAGGCCCTGTCACACTGCCCAACGGATGCAAAACGGACACAACGGATGAGAAAAATGTTCCATCCGTTGTTATCCGCTCTCAGAAGGGCAAAAATTTGCATAACCGGAGCGGATAATACGGACGTGGGGACGCGATGATTGAAAGCGATATGGAACGGAAGCCCAGCGGATGGAAGCGGATGGAGCGGATGGCACATCCGCTAGGCGTCTGGGGACCTCAGCAAAGCAGATTTCGAATGGATACACGGATGCAAGCGGTGATGCACAACGGATGAAGTGGATGCAGAGGGATGCATAGCGGATGCACAGCGAAGCCTAGCGGATGCCGAGTGTTAATTGCGCATGCGGGGAGAAAGCATTGTGTCCAGCCCCCGCGATATAACGGAAGCAGCTCGTAAGCAAGTCGCCCATTCGAGGAAAAGACCTGCTTCCAGACACATCGACTGCCTTGCCTGTCCTGCCTTGCATGTCTGGCTGCAAGCCTTGCTGCCAGCCTTGCAGCCAGACTCCCTGCCAGCCTTGCTGTGCTCTGCCTCCCTGCCAGCCTTGCTGCCAGCCAGTCTGCCTGCCAGCCTTGCTGCCTGCCTACCTGCCAGCCTTGGTTCATACCTGCCTGCCAGCCTTGGTGCCTGCCTGCCTGCCAGCCTTCTGCCAGCTTGGTGCCTGCCTGCCTGCCAGCTTCCTGCCAGCCTTGGTGCCTGCCTCCCTGCCAGCCTTCCTGCCAGGCTTGGTGCCTGCCTGCTGCAGCCTTCCTGCCAGCCTTGGTTCCTGCCAGCCTCCCTGCCAGCCAGCAACCCCACAACCATGCTGAAGCACAGCAAACCTCAGCCATCCGCTGCCAGCCCTTGCAAAGGGACAGGGCTACCATCCCGCCCCCTGGCCCTCACTCTGGTTCTGCTGGGGCTTCTGCAGCATGGGCTCGCTCTTCTGGGGCTGGGGCTTCTGCTGCTTCTGCTTTTGGAAGAGCTGATGACAAGCACTCCAGCACCAGCCACCTCCACAGCACCTGGA
The DNA here is from genome assembly GCA_004320025.1 of Laticauda laticaudata. Classification (NCBI taxonomy): domain Eukaryota; kingdom Metazoa; phylum Chordata; class Lepidosauria; order Squamata; family Elapidae; genus Laticauda; species Laticauda laticaudata. Next base: position 13,388 of record BHFT01022978.1, on the reverse strand, counting down.
CCCTTCACTCCTGAGACTGAGCGACCAAAGAGGAGTACCAGAGACTCATTTTTGTTTTATAGCTTCTTGTTTAATAAAGTCTATTTTTGATTTCATTCACTTGCTTCGTTTCTTTTTTTTAATAAAGTCTTGCTGGAAACTTTTAGAAATGGTTTTAAGCTTTGCATGCTTGTGGGATTGGGTTTAAGATAGCAGTGGAATGGCAGGGATACCTTTGGAACGGTAATAGCTGTGGGATAGCATAAACCTCCAGTGCAAGCATAGTGGGACTGTATGGTTCCACCCTCCGCTGCCACACCTTTGGCCCTTATTATCAATGGACAATGTAAAGCGATTGATCCACACATTTTGAACATAAACACAACTCTTTATTAAATGCCCTGTTCATTGTAGGCCCACCCAACATACGATGGCCCAATCTCATCAGTGTGATGAGACAGGGCTGAAGGAAGCATCCATTTAAGCATCTACCATCCTGTCCTTGCCACTCCCACTGCTCCAGCTGGGGAGTTGCATCAGTGTTCAGGAGGTTGCGCTGCTTCTTCCATCACGTGAGGCTCTGTTGGGGCCTTGCACATTTTCAGTGTCTATCAGGTTTCGCCCTTGCCTCCATTCTCCAGGCTCCATGTCCCCATTGCCTTGTTGGAGGTCCACGAGCCTGTTCTGCAAGACGTGCTGGGTAGCGGTGCGCATGAGATTTTGCAGGATGCAGCAAGCTTACATGATCCTCCTCACAGTCTCTGGGCGATGCTGCATGGTGGTGAGAAGTACCTGGAACCTGTTGGCCAGGATGCCAAAGGCATTCTCCACCACCCTCCTTGCCCTGGACAGCTGTAGTTGAAGATCCTCTTTCGATGGGTGAGGAGTCTGGAAGTGTTAGGGCTCATGAGGTAGGTTGTGAGGGAGAAGGCGTCATCCCCACCGATGAAGTAGGTACATCTTGTGTGTCATTGGGCAGGGGTCTGGATCTGGGAAGCCCACGATGAGGTTGCATTCCCAGCTCCTCCTTGAAGATGACTGGCGTTGTATAACTGGGCATCTGAAGATGAGCCGTTGCCTGAAGCAATCGATGTACATGAACTTGTAGTCAGCATCGACCATGGTGAAGAGGATGATGCTGAAGAAGCCCTTGTTAGTTGAAATAAGTGGACCCCAACTTGGCTGGAGCTTTGCAGGCCACGTGCTTCCCATCTATGGCTCCAACGGGTGTGGGGAAGTTCCACTTCTGATACCACTGCTCTTGCAACTTTCTTCCATCCTTCTTCAGTGGAGGGGCCACTGGAGGAGCTCCTCCAGGTATTCTTCGATGATGGCCTGCACCACTTCTCTGACCACAATGCTGATGGTGTTGGGTGGCACCCTCCAGCCATACTGCATGCTCCTGTAGGTGGTCCCTGAGGCCAGGTGGGCACAGAGTCAGTGCCACCTTAGCCCAGGTTCCAGGCTGGGGCCGGAAGTTGTGTTTGTATTTGGTCAACCTTGGGTGTCAGCTGCTGCACAAGTTCGTCAAACATGGCTGGAGGCATCCTCATGAAGTTCTGGAATGCCCGTTGTTCTTCGCGCCTGAGCTCCACCATCAGCTTGTTGTACAGTCCGTCCTCTGCTCTTCTGGCGAAACCATCTTTGTACCCAGACACTTCTTGGCCGCCCCTTTTTCTTCCCTAGTAGAGTTCACAGAGCTGTAGATGGCTTCGCACTGTTGCAGAAGGATGGTGGCTGCCAAAAGGACTGTGTTACGATCCACGGTGGACATGACTGGATTGCTGTGGAAGAGGAAGAGGCAGATGAAGGCGCAGAGGTCTGCAGCAGTGGCTGCTGTTCTGAAAGTGAGATCAGATTTGTTGCTCGTCCCTTTTTATAGGCAGTATAGGTTGTCCCTTTGCATTCCTCTAGGGCATCCTCTAGGCATCCTCTAGACAGTCCTTATTATCTGAGATAGGTCCCCTCTGCGGACGTTTTTTCTGTTTTACATTCTTTGTTTCCGTGCTGCATCTGCTAGGCATCCGTTATGCATCCTTTCTGCATCCGTTCACTTCCTCCCTGCGTCTGAGCGGATGCAAGTGTGCAGATGTGCAGCGGATGCCTAGAGGATATAGCGGATTGCGTAACGGATGCAGAACGTATGTTTAACGGATGCAGAACGGACGAATGGATACATTTTCCGCTGAAAAGTTTTGAGCCAGCTCAAAACTTTCTGAGCGGATGAAACGTCAATAAACGGATGCTGGACGGATAGAGAGGAAGTAAAACGGAGGCAGTGAGTACATCACGTGAACCAACGGATGGCAAGCTTTTTTGTCCATTTTACATCCTCTTTGCATCTGTTGGTGCAGTGTGGCAGGGGCTTTAGCCATGAAAGCTGGTTGAATGACTTTGGGCCAATTACCCATATTTCTTTGCTTGATCACCAAAGTTGGTAAAATTTCCTTCTTTATATGTATTTTTCCAACAAAAGTGTGGAATAATACCATTATACAACTTTGACAATTTATCAGGTGTTAAATGTCAACCGTACATCAGTTTATATATAAATTTTAAAAAATCAAAGTCAGTTTTAAACTCTTCGTTCACATGTTTCTTCCATTTTCATAGTAATAACTTTTAGGATTTGTTCACAGGTGAATACAGGAACATAGAATCTACCTTCGATCTTATTCTCTGCAGGAAATAAATCAAGCAAGGCTGACGTTAATTTAAAATGTGCCAAAAATAGTTAAGAGTGGCATAATGTTCTCAAAAATTTTCCCGGCCTGTTTAGTTTCCTGGTTGGTCTCAATAGCTGATGTGTATCATGAAGTCTCCTGCTGTTAATCCCCTCCCCCCCCCCTCTCTCCTCCAAATGCTCCTCTCTTTTTCCCCCTGCACCATCTGTTTCCTTGCCTTCACAACACGTCCTTTCAGCATTCAAAACCTAAATGCTGAGCCCCAAAGACCAAGGAAACCAAGAAAAGAAGATCTGAAAACATAAGGAGTTTCTTTTTTCTGGGAAGGCTCCCCATAGATTTGCATGTAAAGGGATCTTCCCAGTGGAGAACTTCATCAGAAAAGGCTCCTGCGTTTCAAACATAAACAGGTGGGGAACATAGCACTCTTTCTTTGGTGACAGATGAAAGTCACGGCTGAATACAAAAAGGAAATATGTTGTGTTGACTAAGAGAACTAAATCACAAGTTAAGTGACTGAATGTACCCTAAAATGTAGCCAAAGAAGACATGTTCAACAAGGATTTCTCCCTGACATTGAATTGTTGCTAAAGCAGAAGTGGGTATTCAGCCGGTTCTGATCGGAGAACCGATAGCAGAAATTTTGAATAGTTTGGAGAACCGGCTGCCACACAGAAGAAGGGGTTAAATTATTCTCCAAAGCACCAGAGGGCAGGACAAGAAACAATATTTGGAAACTAATCAAGGAGAGANTCCTAACAGTGAGGGCAATTAACCAGTGGAATAACTTGACTTCAGAAGTTGTAGGTGCTTCATCACTGGAGATCTTTAAGAAGAGACTGGACAATGGGATCTCCTGCTGAAACAGGGGCTGGACTAGAAGACCTCCAAGATCTCTTCCAGCTCTATTCTGATTCCTCTGATTCCAAAGTCCGTGCTTTTAGGTCAGGAGAATTAGCGATGCTGTACACATTAGAAAAGCTGGCATTTATTGATGTAGTGATCAGCAGTGGGGTGGAGTATTTAGTTTAGTTTACTTTATTGTCATTTCGCCTCATACAGCTAAATTAAATGCCATCTTCAGTGTACATCATACATAAGAAAACAATAAAAAAAATAAAACAAAAACACACATCCTTTGCATCCTATACAATTGAATGGAAAAAAATCCTGCTATTGCATTAATATTGCACTGTGCAGTAGAATAAGGGGTCCTTCCTTTCTTCCTTCCTTCCTTCCCTCCCTCCTTCTTTCCTTCATCTATGTATTACACATAGAAAATAAAGTGGGTTTCCCTCCCCCAAATGCATTGATATCCGAGTGTACAGTTGTAACTGTATTCCAATTTTTCTATCCATAAATTAGCTACCGGTAATACTATGGAATCTTTTACTCAGTTGTGTACAACAATCAAGTGTGTAACTGAGAATCAGGGACTGAAAATTGTTTGCATATCTTTTCTTCTGCATTCTAAAACAGTGATATACTGTATATTCACTAAAAAGGAGGGGGAGAGGGAGGGAATGGGAGAGAGGGAGAAAGACAGAGGGAGGGAGAGAAAGCGGGAAGGAGGGAGAAGAATAGAGGGAGAGGGAGAGAGAGGGGGAGAGGGAGACGAAGAGAGGGAGAGGGGGGAATAGAGGGAGACAGTGAGAGAGAAAGAGATAAAAGGAGAAGGAGAAAGAGAAAGAGAAGGGGAAAGAGAGGGAAAGGGAGAGGGAGAGATTTTACAGATATATTGCAGATAAGAACAAATTAACCCAGGATTTGGAATTAAAAAATAATAATGTGGTTAAAACATGAACAAAAATACAGAAATGTATATTCAGTATTTTCTTGCTCTGACAAAACATACAAATTAAAAATTAATGGATGCTTCTTATTTTAGAAACAGCTGGTTTGGGATATGTAGGTCAGGCATCAAAATCCGAAGTGCAAACCATCAAAGGAGTAAAAAGAAATTTAAGTTTGTCATTCATTGCGGGCAGTTGGATTAGGCTATCGATGGGATAAAATATGTAATGAATTAATATATGCATCAAGATATGCCCTGGATTAAGACGTACTTAATATACAGGATACATAATTCGATGTAAGCTATATTCGGACATCAGAAATAGGAAATAAATTCCACAAGCCACAGAAGTTAATGCATCCATGTCTTTTCATGTCTGAGGAGACAGTTGCAATGTGTCTCTCTTACATAGTTATTCATAACACTGGACAACATTTTTTTCCCAAAAGTTTTTCTTCTTGACATTACATAAGAAGTCTTCAACTTACAACTATTAATTTAGTGACCTGTGATGACCCAGAGTGTAACACAAATGTAACAAAATACAAAACATAAATAAATGTCCTTTAATGCCTCCAACTTAGCCACACAATGCAATAATTCTCAGTTGGAGATTAAACTTATGCAAAAATAGTCTTCAAAAGAAAGCAATACAGTCTGAACTTAATGAGCAGTTAGAGGTGAAATAGGAAACCAAAACAAACTACAATGAAGGAATTTCCATAACAGCCCAGGATAAGTAATTACCAACTTCAAGGAGAAAACAAAGTTCAGTCTGTTGGAAGGACACCAACCAAGATAACTTCACTCCAAAATAAAATATGCTTTGCTTCTGGCATATATATTGCTTCTGACAATATGTATATATATATTCTCCCTGCATGTCCTAGGATGACGAGGGGATGGATTTGACTGCCCAGCCAGCCTCTGCCCCTCCCCAGCCTCCTCCACAACCTCCAGAGCCACACCTCCATTCCCTGTCAGTTCTTCCTCCTCTCCCTCAGAGTCTGACTCTAACAAGGGCGTGACATGACTGTTCGAAGTTAGAACAACACTAAAAAAAGTAACCTATGACCATTTTTCACACTTGTGATCATTGTAGCATCACCATGATCACGTGATTTACATTTGGATGCTTGACAGCTGGCTCCCATTTATGATGGTTGCAGTGCCCTAGGGTCATGTGATCATCTTTTGTGATGTTCTGACAAGCAAAGTCCATGGAGAAGCCAGATTCACTAAACAACCATGTTCCTAATTTAACAATTGCAGTGATTCGCTTAACAGAGAGAAGAAAAGTCATGAAATGGGACAGAACTCGCTGAACACATTTTTCACTTAGCAACATAAATTATGGGCTCCAAAATGTTCAAGAAGAAAAATCTTTGTTGTCCAGTTGTCCATAAAAATTGTCTTTAGATCAGTGATCGCCAACCGGTGGGCCGGGGACCATTGGTGGTCCACGAGAAAATGTTTGTGGTCTGCAGAGAAATGTCACCCCCAAAGCAATTAATACAGGCTAAGCGGGAACACAAGGCTGTATTGCCCACATGACCTGCAGGAACACCAGGCTTGCATCACTTGCGTTGCTAACAACACAAGGTAATGAGGGGAAGTAGGAAAGGTGAAGGGGAGAAACTTTCCCCACTAATCCCATGTGCCTTGCCTGGCCACCAGGCTGCTTCTTGCTGCTTCTTTCTTCTTCTACTTTTGGCTGCATGCAAGGAAAGCAGCAAAAGTCTTTCTTTCTCTTGCCCAAACTCCACCAGAAATGAGTCTTTGGGGCCCTGCAAGGCCTCCTCCTCCAAGAGGCTGTGCCAGCGCAACAAGTCTCACAAAGACTCATTTCTGGTGGAGTTTGGGCAAGAGAAAGAAAGACTTCTGCTGCTTCTGGTGCTTTGCTTGTATGAAGCCCCCCATCCCACCCCAAGAACAGAGCTGGAGATGGTATCCTGCGATCCCAAATAAAAAATAGTTGATTGGTAGGAAAAGAAAATGGGGAATTTTCCTGCCAACTTTTTTGGGGATTTTCCCAGGGTCTCTGGTCCGCGGGATTTAAAATTATGAGTTTGGTGGTCCCTGAGGTCCAAAAGGTTGGCAACCCCTGCTTTAGATCACATATGACCACCACACATCTGGACGCTTGGTCTTGAGTGATAGCAATAGCAGTTTGACTTATATACCACATGAGTGATAGCAATAGCAGTTTGACTTATATACCGCTGGTTCAGTTTGCACTGATTCAGGTGAACAGATTGTTAATTTTATGGTCAGTTTGGCAAACTGGCAAATCCCAAAACTGGCTGGCCCTGCCCACCTCACCCTGCCCCTCCCAACACAGCCCACTCCAGGTAAATGCAGCGCTCATGCAGAGGCTCAGGGAGGACAAAAAATGGACCTCCTGGAATTTCCAGAAGGTGAAAAATAGGCCCATTTCCGGCCTCCAGAAAGCCTCTGGAACTTTCGTTATATACATGGCAAAGGTCCCCGTTTACTGAAAAAGCATTTTCACATTGTTTAGGACTTTTTCTTTAAAAAAAAAAAATTCTTCCTTTTCCTGATCTGCTACAATTGGTTTCCATTCCCCTCCCTCAAAACTGTTTCAAAATTGTTATCCTCTGGTTTAGCTCAATTTTAAGTTCTGCCTTTGATCTATTTTTAAGTGGCAGTGATTTTTTTCTGGAGTTTAACTCAGCACATCAATTTGGAAAGAACAAACAGTTTTTCTGGTTTCCCAGAGAGATTCAGAATCTCAAAGCAATTTGTTCCCCAAATTATGATGAACCCCTTCCAACATTTTTACTGTCCCCAACTGTATTTTAAACTCTAAGAAGCATCATTGTTTTTTGTCCCCCTTGTACAAAGTTTTACTCTCTTAATTAACTAGGGCATACAAAACCTTTGCCAGACCAATTCTTGAATTATAGCTTGTCTGCCTGAAACTACACTGTTTATTGGACATTAACACGATTAAGCGGGTTCAGAGTTATTTCTCAAGAAGAGTACTCCACTCCTCTACTCACTGTATTGTTAATACAGCCTAGGATTGTATTGGGTTTTTTTTGGCTGCTACAGCACATTTCTGGCTAATTTTTAACTGATACATAATCATAATAAAAGTACAATGAAAGATTAGTGGGTTCAGAAGTATTTCTCAAGAAAAGTACTCCACTCCACTCACAATAGAATTCCCTATGCCTCCAGGCTCAAAATTTTGGGCCAGGACAATCTGGAACTGTGCCACCTGCGGTCTGATCTAAGCATAGTTCACAAAATTGTCTGCTATAACATCTTATCTGTCAACAACTTCTTCAGCTTCAACCACAATCATGCAAAGGGAAACAACCAATACAAACTCAAGGTAAATTGCTCCAAACTTGATTGCAGAGAATACGACTTCAGCAACAGAGTGGTCAATGCCTGGAATACTCTACCTGACTCCATTGTTACAGCCTCAACCCCCTCACAGCTTCAACCTCAAATTGTCTACCGTGGACCTCACCCATTCCCTTAAAGGGGGTGTGCATAAGTGCACCAGCGTGCCTACTGTCCCTGTCTTACTGTCTCCATTTATCTGCATTTACTTCCTTTGTTCATGTTTATGTTCATACTTATACTTGTTGTCTTGTACATGTTTGACAAGCAAAATAAATAAATAAATAGCTCCATAGGGATAGACTTGACTGAATGGGATATTTTAGTGTTTCTTTTGTGTGTGTGCGTATGTATCTCCTACAGTTAAAAATAAAAAGTTGAGGGTTCCAGAAGATAAGTTTTGATTTATCGAGACAGAAACCTAATTTTCTTTTTCAGCCATCATGGAGCTACTTTGCTGATAAGTAGTTCTTTGTGTCCCCCTTACATCTTGCAAAAAAATGTATTTACTGTTTTGGTGGCATGCCAGTTTTCCTCTGACAGCTGACCGGGTGAATTTGCACCCAGTGAGAAAATAAAAATCCCAATAAATTTGCTGGGTTTTCTGTTTTTCTAGCTATCGTAGCTGACCTGCTTTGAGATTTTATGTTTCTCTTAGCTGTCAAAGAGAAGCTGGCCATCCAGGTTTTTTCTTTTTCAGACTAGACATAGCTGTCTTTGGTTCTATTGGTATTTCAGTAACCAACTGAATTACAAGCAGGGATGGGTTGCTGGGGGTTCATAGGGGTTCGGGGGAGCCCCTAAGCTAAGATTCTGTGCAGTTCAAAGAATCCCCAAATCCCACTCCTGGCTGGCCCCACCCCGCCCACCTTGCGCCTCCCCTCCCAGGAGTCACCACATGGCCTGTTTTGGATGCAGGTAAGTGCAGGGCTTTGGGAGGAAAAAAACAGGCCTCCCAGAAGTTAGGAAATGGACCCATTTCCAGCTTCTAGGGAGCCTCTAGAGCCCAGGAAGGCCATTTTTGACCCCTCCAGGGAGGCTTGAGAAGAACCTCTGGAGCCCAGGGTGGGCAAAAATGCCCCCTGCCGTCATAGTGCTAGAGGTTGACTAGGCCATACCCACCCAGCAACCAGGCAGAGAACCAGGCATAAAATTAGCTACTGGTTCAGTACCGGTTCGTTTGAACTCCTAAATCCATATGTAGCCGGAGCTTATCTTCTCCTCCCTTAACTGCAAAGAAATTCATGTTTTTTTTTTCTTTTATATCTCTTACTTACTCTTGAGTAGACTCCTCTCTCCCTTAACTTGAAATTTTGCCTCTTACTTTCTGTATTTCCTTAGGCTGTCTCTTAAATAGGCTAATAATTTCCTTCCCCCTTTCTCCCCAGCCAATGGCTTTAAGCTACTTTTACTCTTCTAATTCTTCCCTTCTGGCTATGTGCATCTGTGGAGGGATGTAGAGTTTTCTATATCCCTCCTAACTCATCTAAATTTCTTTTCCTCACCTCTTTACTCTTTGGAATAGACCCTCTGTTCTCTAGAAGATCCCAATTCGTTTCTTTTTTTTTTTTAACTGACTCAGTACTGCTTTGACTAAAAGCCTTCCCTAATTTCCATCTTTGTTTTCTTAACATCTCTAAGGATCCCATTTTTCATGCTTATGACTGTGTCTGGTCCCAGATCTGTGCATTCAAGATCCTTAGCTCCTCTTCACTTTCTTGCTTCTCCTGGCAATTTCTGCCAGTTCCTTGGATACATTTGTTTTTAGAAGCATCTGGAGACCAGAAGAAGAGAATAACAGAGTTGGAAGGGATCTTGGAAGTCTTCTAGTCCAACCTCTTGCTTAGGCAGGAAACCCTATACCTTTTCAGACAAATGGTTACCCAATCTCTTCTTAAAAACTTCCAGTGTTAAAGCATTCATAGCTTCTGGAGGCAAGTTATTCCACTGGTTAATTGTTCTAACTGTCAGAATATTTCTCCTTAGTTCTGGGTTGCTTCTCTCCTTGATAAATTTCCACCTGTTGATTCTTGTCCTGCCTTCAGGTGCTTTGGAATATAGGTTGACCCCCTCTTTTCTGGGACAGCCTCTCAAATATTGGAAGGCTGCTATCCTGTCTCCCCTGGTCCTTCTCTTCTCTAGACTAGCCAGGCCCAGTTCCTGCAACTGTTCATCATATGTTTTAGTCTCCAGTCCCCTCATCATCCTGGTTGCTATTCTCTGTACTTTTTCGAGAATCTCAGCATCTGTATTACAGTGTGGTGACCAAAACTGGATGCAGTACTCTTGGTGTGATCTTACTAAGGCTTTATAGAGTAGTATTGGTACCTCACTTGATCTTGATTGTATTCCTCTGTTAATGCAATTTAGGATTATGTTGGCTTTTTTGGCTGCTGCTACTGCACACTGCTGGCTCATATTTAGCTGGTTGCCCATTAAGACTCCGAGATCTCTCTCACAGTTACTACTATTGAGACTGGTTTCATCCAGTCTGTATGTGTCATTTTGGTTTTTCTTGCCTAAATGTAGGATTTTACTTTTCTCTAATTTCCTTTATAAAACTCAACAGGTGTATTCTGGAAGAAAACTCTGCTGCAGAGGTAGAAAATAGTTGACTTGCTCCTAAGTAAATGTGGAAGTTTGTCTCCACCAAATCAATACTACAATTGATATCGGTACAATTGAGCAGGTGCAGAAGTATTTCACAAGAAAAGTTTTTCACTCTTCTGTATACCATAGAATTCTGCATGCTACTAGGTTCAAAATTCTCAGTATGGATAACTTAAAACTGTGTCACTTGCAGTCAGACCTTAGTATTGCATACAAAATTATGCGTACTAATGTCTTACCTGTAAATGACTTTTTGTTTGTTTTAATCGCATTAATACACATGCAAACAATTGCTTTAAACTCAATGCAAAATTGTTCTAAACTTGACTGCCAAAAAAAAATGTGATTTCTGTAATACAGCTGTCAAAGTCTGGAATGCTCTACCCGATTTCATGGTTTCAGCTACAAATTTTCAGAGTTTCATCACAAAATGAACTTCCATGGACCTCACATCATGCTTAAGTGGTGAGTAGAGGGGGGGCGTGCATAAGTGCACTAATATGCCTATCATCCCTGTCATTGTTTTTTTAATTTTTTTTATTCTTGTTCTCGTTTTTGTTTAACAAATTCTAATAAATAAATAAATGAAAGAATGAACAGAATAGAATAGAACAGAACATAATAGAATAGAGTAGAGTAGAATAATGGGATGAAGAATAGAATAGAATAGAATAGAATAGAATAGAATAGAATAGAATAGAATAGAATAGAATAGAATAGAATAGAATTCTTTATCGGCCAAGTGTGATTGGACACACAAGGAATTTGTCTTGGTGCATATGCTCTCGGTGTACATAAAAGAATAGATTCATTCTTCAAGAATCATAAGGTACAACACTTAATAATATTCATAGGGTTATATAGTCATAGGGTATATAGGAAATAGAATATAGTCATAGGGTACAATAAGCAATCAAATCATACTAGGAAACAGTTAATAAATAGCATAAGAATACAAACAACAAAGTATACAGTCACAAGTGGGAGGAGATGGGTGAAAGGAAGGATGGGAAGATTTATGGTATTAGTAATGCTGACTTAGTAAATAGTTTGACAGTGTTGAGGAAATTATTTATTTAGCAGAGTGATGGTGTTTGGGGAAATACTGTTCTTGTATCTAATTGTCCTGATGTGCAGACTGAATAAATAGGACACCTTCAGAACTGGTATTGGTAGGCTGATGTCTGATCTGTGGCATTACCCCCTGACAAGGTTCATCCGCTCTTAGATTCATGTAACCCGCCCCCAAAATGATTTTATTTTATTGGAAACTTCAGCTGCAAACTACTACCTGCCTTTGTGTGTTTCTCCTCTTCTCTGCTTGGGTGAGCTTCGGAGCTGTAAGTAAGCAGCTTTTGCTGCCTTCCACAGCACAGGATCAAAAGCACTGATGCTTGACTGCTGTCTGGCTGTATCTTTTTCAAGTACAGGTTCAGTGTAATAGCCCCCTATCACCAGAGAAGCATTTCTTCATTCATGCCATTAGCATGGCTGACGGTAGAAAGCAAATTCTTCCCCCTTGAGAGTTTTGTTCTCAAATAAGTTACCACTTCACGTACTTTCCTGAGCCAGGGTAAGCAGTTTTGTTTGTTCTCGTGTGGTAGCTTTCTTGAAATTGTCGAACAAGCCAGATTTAAACAAATGGAGCAAAACAGGGAACAATAAACTGAGGTTGATCCCTGGATTTGCTTTGGGAGAACAAATTTCTCTCCCTACAACTCAAAATTCATGGTGGTCTTGATCGTAGTACAAGTTTCAAGTGTGTTTTGGTTGCTGTGATATATATAAAAATATGTTGCAACTCTGGAAAGAGTACAGAAAAGAACAACAAAGTTGTTTAGGGTGCTGCAGGCTAAAACATATGAAGACCAGTTGCAGGAATTGGGGATGTCTAGTCTAGTGAAAAGAAGGACTAGGGGGTGACCTGGTAGCAGTGTTCCAATATTTGAGAAGCTGCCACAAAGAAGAGGGAGTCAAGCTATTCTCCAAAGCACTCGAAGGTAGGACAAGAAGCAAGAGATGGAGACTAGTCAGGAAAACTAAGGAGAAATTTCTTAACAGTGAGAACCATTAACCAGTGGAACAACTTGTTTCCAAAGGTTGTGAAGGCTTTTTAAGAGATTGGACAACCATTCCTCTGAAATGGTATAGGGTCTTCAGTTTGAGCAAGGGTGGGAATAGAATATTTCGAAGGTCCCTTCCAATTCTGTTATTCTGCTTTTCAAAAGGTGACAGGATATTCTTTTTCTTTTCAAGAAATTCAAGTTTACCTTTTGAAAAATAGCTTTGGGACAACCATGACCTGCATGGTTGGAATCTCCATAGACACATGCTCCAATAAGATCAAGAAAGTATGCCAACTTAGACTCAGATTTAAGGCCGTGTCACACTGCCCAATGGATGCAAAACGGACACAACGGACGAGCAAAATGTTCCATCTGTTGTTATCCGCTCTCAGAAGGGGCAAAATTTGCATACGCGGATCGGATAACACGGACGGGGGGAGGACGAGAGGCAGATGGAAAGCGGATGCGGGAACGGAAGACCAAGCAGATGGAAGCGGATGGGACAGGGATGGCACATCCGCAGGGCTCCAGGGGGCCTCAGCAAGGCAGATGCGGGAACGGATACAGCGGCGTGCAGAACGGATGCACACAGCGATGAAGCGGATGCACAGCGGAGTGCACACAGCGGAGCCTATGTAGGATGCTGAAATTAATTGTGCATGGCGGGAGGGATGCATTTGCGTCGCCCCGCAGATATACGGAGAGCAGCTCGGAAAGCAGGTCCACCATTCAGTCGAGCAAAGACCTGCTTCCAGATACAACCTCGATGCCTTGCCTGTCCTGCTGCATGTCTGCCTGCACGACCTTGCTGCCAGCCTTGCTGGCCAGCCTTGCTGCCAGCCTCCCAGCCAGCCCTTGCTTGTCATCCTGCCTGCCACC
>BHFT01022976.1:0-22004 GCA_004320025.1 Laticauda laticaudata | reverse complement strand
CCAAGGAGTTTATGAAATACCATGCAACAATTGCCCAGCCACATACTTTGGACAAACCAACAGGAGAATAAATGCACGCATCACAGAACACAAAAATGCAGTCAGAAGAGAAGAAAGTGCAGTCAATTCTGTTCTAGTTTTCAGTTCTTCTTGCTCATTCAGCATATTTCTATATGTGACAATTTTCTCAGCATTTATCAAATTATGGTGGATTAATGCTTCTAGTGTGGAGAGCCAAACAGGGGGTTCCATATAATTTTGGTGTTTAATTTTGTTCCATACTGTTAATAGTGCCTGTCTTAGATAGTGTCTCTGGAAATATTTGTGTGCTGTATCTTTTCTGTACCACAAGAAGGTGTGCCAACCCGCTTGGATGTCATGGCCTTCCAATGTTAGCAGTTATTTGTTCCTTAATGTGATCCATCCTTTTGGCCACGTAAGTGCTGCTACATGGTAATATAACTCCCATTCTGGCAAGCCAAAACCTCCTTTTTCTTTGGTGTCCTGCTTTAATTTCAGCTTCATTCTTGGCCTCTTTCTCTGCCATATGAATTTTGACATTAATTGGTTTAAATTCTTAAAAATGCTTTTCACTAATTTCACAGGAATATTTTGGAATAGACAGAGTATTTTTTGTAGTGTATTCATTTTTAGAATGGCTATCCTACCCATTAGAGAGATTTGCAGATACTTCCATCTTTCTAGATCTATTTTAATTTGGTTTATTAATTTAGTGTAATTGTCTTCTTTGAGGGTTATGCATCTTGCCATTAAGAATATGCCTAGATATTTCACCTTTTTCACTATTTGAATGTTCATTTCCTTTGTAAGTTCTTCCTTTTTTGATCTGTCATATTCTTGACTAACATTTTGGTTTTCCCCATATTTATTTTTAACCCCATGACTTCACCAAATTCTGTCAATTCCTCCATTAATTTCTTGCCAGATTTTAGAGGTTCCTCTAATATGAATACTAGATTGTCCACAAATGCTTGTAGTTTATACTTTTCTTGTCTAATTGTCAAGCCTTTAATTTGTTCCTTTTTTCGAATATTTCTCATCAGCACTTCTAATGTTAAAATAAACAGTAGCAGGGATAGTGGGCAATCTTGTCTTGTGCCTTTTTGTATTGTAAAGTTTTGTGTCGCTTCTCGGTTAATTATTATTTTGGCCACTTGTTTTGTATATTTTGCCCTAACCATATTTACGAATCTGTCACCAAAATGCATACGTCTCAATTGCTGTAGCATGAATTCCAATTTAACGTTATCGAATGCCTTTTGGGGTCTAAGAAAAGCAGTGCCATATATTTTTTTCATTATGGATTTCATAGTATTCTAATATGTCTAGCATTGTTCACATGTTTTTTATCTGCCTTTTGGCTAAAATGCCATTTTGATCAGTATGTATAAACATATTGAGAATTTTTTTCAAACATTCAGCTATTATAGTGGCAAATATTTTGTAGTCTGTATTTGATACTGAGATTGGTCAATAATTTTGGATGAGTGAATGATATGTGTCCTCCTTAGGGATCAATACTATGTTTGACTCCATCCATGATGATGGTAACTTCGCTTCCATGAGTACATCATTATATACCTCTAATAGTATTACACTCAAACTGTCCTGGAGTTCTTGTATAATTCTGATGGAAGTCCATTGGGCCCTGGTGCTTTAT
This sequence comes from Laticauda laticaudata, assembly GCA_004320025.1. Lineage (NCBI taxonomy): Eukaryota > Metazoa > Chordata > Lepidosauria > Squamata > Elapidae > Laticauda > Laticauda laticaudata. The sequence goes on along the minus strand of BHFT01022976.1, from coordinate 20,323 downwards.
TGTTCTTTTGTTTTTTTGATGGCTGCAGTTAACTCAGGCATTATTATTTCCTCATTAAGCATGTCTTTTATTTCTTCTGGCACCTTTGGTAAGTCTGCCTTTTCCAGCTAACGTCAGGTTTTTCCTCTGTATAGCATCTATTCCCTTTATATAGATTTTCATAAAAGGCCTGTGTTATATTTTTCCCCCTTCATTTTGGTAGCAAACATTTCCCTCTTTGTCTTGTAATTTGTTAATCCATTTCTTTTCTTTTTGTTTTTTCAGTTTATATGCTAGCCACCTTCCTGGTTTGTTTGCATTCTCAAAGAAGTTTTGGTTTGTTTTCTTTATTTGCTGTGCCAATTCTTCTTTTTCTAAGATAGCCAACTTGTGCTTAATCAATGCAATTTTCTCTTTCAAATTTCTATTTTGTGTCATTCTTTGTAACTCTGCTTCTATATTCCTATAATTGTCTTCCAGATCCTTTTTTTTTGTTTCTTAATTTTACTTTTCCTGGCCATAAATAAGATAGCAACCCCTCTTGTGAACGCTTCATCATATCTCATAAGATTTGTGTGGATGTGCCCCCTGACTTGTTTTCTTTAATAAAAAAAATCCTAATTCCTTGTTGATCCTCTAGAAAAAATCTCCATCCTTTAAAATTGCTTGGTTAAGTGTCCATCTTTGATTTTTCTTTTGTCGTCTCCAGGTGATTCTTATGGGGTTATGGTCTGCAAAAGATTTATGTCTGTTTCTATTTCCTTTATTTCTGAGATTAATTCCATCGACATCCAAACCATATCGATTTGTGACCAGGAATCATGACTATTCGAATAAAAAGTATATTATTTTCTCTTCTGATTTCTCTTCCCCCATACATCTTGGATATTTAATTCTTCTACCATTTGGAAAAAAGTTTCAGTATCCTTCTGCTTCCTTTTGTTTTTTTGTTGCTTGTATAATCCAATTACTTGTTTGTTATGGCATTGAAGTCTCCCAGTATGCATATGTTATTACTCTGTCTCTCGAATAATGTTAAGCCCCTGTCACACTGCACCAATGGATGGAAAGAGGATGTAAAATGGAGGAAAACACTTGTCATCCGTTGGTTTCCGTGTTAACGCGATGTATCCGTTCTCTACCTCACTGCCTCCGTTTGCTTCCTCTCTATCCGTCCAGCATCCGTTTATTGACGTTTCATCGCTCAGAAGTTTTGAGCTGCTCAAAACTTTTGAGCGGAAAATGTAATCCAATGCGTCCATTCTGCACTGCTAGGCATCTGCTAGGCATTCCGCTTGGCATCCGTTCTGGCATCGTTCGCATCTGCTATATCGCTAGCATCCGCTTCGCATCCGCACAACTCCATCTGCTCCAGTGGTAAACGGACGCAGGGAGGAAGTGGAACGGACGCGGAACGGATGCAGAACGGATGTCTAGTGGATGCAGCACAGAACAAAGCATTTAAAATGGAGAAAATGTTCGCAGAGGGGACCTATCTCGGATATTAAGGATGTCTAAGGATGCCTAGAGGATGCAAAAGGGACAGCTAGGGGAAAACCTATACTGCCTATAAAAAGAGGGAGCAACTCATCTGCAATCTCATTCAGACTTAGCAGCCCAGCTGTGCAGACCTCTGCAGCCTTCATCTATCTTGCTCTTCCACAGTATCCAGTCATGTCCACCGTGGATCGTAAGAAAGTCCTTTTGGCAGCCACCATCATTCTGCAACAGTGCCGAAGCCATCTACAGGCCTGTGAACTCTATTACGGAAGAAAAAGAGGTGGCCAAGAAGCGTCTGGGTACGAAGATGGATCGGGAGAAGAACCAGAGATACGGACTGTACAACAAGCTGATGGTGGAGCTCAGGAACGAAGAACCTGTTGCATTCCAAAACTTCATGAGGATGCCTCCAGCCATGTTTCAACAGAGTTGTGCAGTGGCTGACACCCAGGTTGACCAAGGAAAACAGCAACTTCCGGCCCAGCCTGGAACCTGGGCTCAAGGTGGCACTCACTCTGTGCACACTGGCCTCAGGACCACCTACAGGAGCATGCAGTACGGCTGGAGGGTTCCACCCAACACCATCAGCATTGTGGTCAGAGAAGTGGAGCAGGCCATCATCGAAGAATACCTGGAGGAGCTCCTCGAGTGCCCCTCCACTGAAGAAGGATGGAAGAAAGTTGCAGAGCAGTGGTGTCAGAAGTGGAACTTCCCCACACTGTTGGAGCCATATATATGGCAAGCACGTGGCCTGCAAAGCACCAGCCAAGTCGGGGTCACTTATTTCAACTACAGAGGCTTCTTCAGCATCGCCCTCTTACCATGGCGATGCTGACTACAAGTTCATGTACATCGATGCTTCAGGCAACGGCTCATCTTCAGATGCCAGGTAAACAACACAAGTGTCCTCAAGGAGGGGCTGGAATACAACCTCATCGTGGGCTTCCCAGATCCAGACCCGCTGCCCCAACAACACGCAAGATGTGCCCTACTTCATCGTGGGGATGACGCCTTCTCCCTCACAACCTACCTCATGAAGCCCTACACCTCCGACGCCTCACCCGTAAAGAGAGACTAACTACAGGCTGTCCAGGGAAAGGCGGTGGTGAGAACGCCTTTAGCATCCTGGCCAACAGGTTCCAGGTACTTCTCACCACCATGCAGCATCGCCAGAAGACCGTGAGGAGAGACGTGGAAGCTTGCTGCATCCTGCACAATCTCATGCGCACCCGCTACCTCAGTGTTACAAGACAGGCTTGTGGACCATCGGCAAGGCAATGGGACATGGAGCCCTGGTGAATGGAGGCAAAGACAAAACCTGATAAAACATTGAGGATTTGGCAAGGCCCCAAGAGAGCTTCACGTGAAGGGAAGAAGCAGCGCAACCTCCTGAAACACTGGTGCAACTCCCCAGCTGGAGCAGTGGAGTGACAAAGACAGGATGGTAGATGCTTAAGGATTCTTCTTCAGCCTGTCTCATCACACTGATGAGATGGGGCCATGTATGTTGAGTGGCCCTACAATGATAGGGGCGTTTAATAAAGAGTTGTGTTTGTGTTGACATGTGTGGATGATTATTAATTATTATTGATAATAAAGGGCCATAGGTTGGGCACCTGGGAGGGTGGACCATACAGTCCCACTATGCTTGCACTGGAGGTTTTATCTATCCCAACAGCTATTACCCATCCCAAAGGTATCCCTGCCATCCCAGGCTATCCCTGCCCACCCACTGCTATCTTAACCCATCCACAAGCATGCAAAAGCTTAAACCAATTCTAAAAGTTTCCCACCAAGACTTTAATTTAAAAAAAAAGAAATGAAGCAAGCGTGTGAATCAAAGATAGACTTTATTAACAACAAGCTGAAAAGAAAAAATGACCCAAGTCAAGTGTCCAAATAAAGTCCACAGGTAGCCAGCCAGCCAGTCTCTGGCACTCTCTTGGTCACTCGGAGGTGTGCCCAGTCTCAGGGGTGAAGGGTCCAGGTGCTGTGGAGGTGGCTGGTGTTGGAGTGCTGGTCTGAAGCACCACTGGGGTGCCTGGCCCTGAGAGAGAAAACAGGTGATGGTGTGTTGAGGAAGCTCTCGGACAGCTGGCTCAGCTCCGTGATGTTGAGAGCTCCTTCTCCATGCCATGTGGTGTCAGCCCCAGTACCAGAGGACAGATGTACTGAGGCCGGGCTTGCCTGTGGGGGTGGAGAAGAGGAGCAGTGTAGTGGGGCTGTCTGGTCTGCAGCTGGGTGAGGACTGGCGTTGGTGGCATCGGTGGCGTGGGTGGCATCAACTGTCATCGGTGCATCATTGGTGTGAGTGGCATCAGTGCATCAGTGGAACCAGTGGCAACGGTGTCACCCGATGACTCTGTGCCTGGACTGGGAAGGGCTGCTGCCTGTGCTGCTGGACCTCCTGGTAGCCGTAGCCCTGGTTGGTGAGGGCCTGTGGAGAGCCTTGGAATGGAGGGACATCAACCTGGGTGTGGAGGAGCAGGCCTGGACTGGGTGGGAGCAGGTTCCTCTGGGTCTGGAGGGTTGTGAATTAGCTCAGTTATCCGGTCCTTCACCACCTGATACTGGGGTTCCGCTATGCCACGAGGGTCTGTTTGACATAGGTGGAGGAAGGGCTTAGCGGTTGAGATGAGGAGGCAGTGTGGACCAGCTGAGAGAGGAATCGATGTCGCGAGAGGTGTCCCTGATTCTCCAGCAAGACAGTGTGGCTCTGCCCCTCCTGCTGTATGGCTCTCTGCCTTTCTGTGGAGGTGGAGCTGGGGGTGGATGCGGGTAGGGCTGTGGTGGATGTGCCGTCTCCTTTCTCCCACCGCACCAGGGAGTCCTCCACGCACTCCACCATGGTTACAACACCTGTCCACGGGTTCTCCGCCATGGCACGCTCCACAGAAGCCTGGAGACGCACGGTCTCCTGTTCTGGAGACAGGAACTGACTCTCGGCCGAAGAGGACTGGCTCTCAGCAGCTGCCGGAGAGAGAGGGTAGTGAAAGGGGCTGCTGGTGCTCCTCGGTGGCGGATCTCACCCTCCAGGAAGCTGCACCTGGCCATGACATAGGTCTCTCTGTCCGTCAGCTTCACCGTGGCCTGGCCAGATTTCTTGAGGTGCAGCTTCCCGTACCAGGGTGGCATGTGCTTCCCACCAGCCGAGGAGCACCTCCGAAGTGTAGCCCATACTCTCCGCCTTCTTCTCCAAAGCAGCCTGCTTCCTTTTGGTGTCCCTGTACAGCCGGTGTCCCTTCGCCGCCACAGATAGTCATTCACTCTCAGCCCTCCAGCACCTCATCCTCGTGTTCCTCCTCAATGGAGTATTGCCTCCTCTCCCGTTGTCGCATACGCCTCTTCCTCCTTTGGGCAGGACCAGATGGGCCCTCATCAGATGGACTCCCAGGTAGTAGGGCTGCTCCTCCACACCAGCCAGCAGCAGCAGCACCAGCAGGATCATCATCACACATGCAGCAGGCAAGCAGGATCATAATCATCATCATCATCAGCAGCAGCAGCAGCAGCAGCAGCAACCAGCAGGATCATCCATTATCACATCATCAGGCAGCAGAGCAAGCAGCACCAGCAGCAGCAGCAGGACCAGGATCAGCAGCAGCAGAGTAAGCACCAGCAGCACCAGCAGCGCCAGCAGGACCAGGAGCATGAGCAGGACGAGCAGGGACGAGCAGGACAAGCAAGACCAGGAGCACGAGCAGGACGAGCAAGTCCAGGAGCACGAGCAGGAGAGCAGGACGAGCAGGACGAGGAGCAGCTTCAGCAGAGTATCGCAGCAGCAGAAGCACCACCACCAGGAGCAGGCTTCAGCAGAGTAAGCACGAGCAGCACGACCCGCCAGGAGCAGCTTCAGCAGAGTAAGCACAAAGCAGAAGCACCACCGCCAGGAGCAGCACCAGCCAGAGTAAGCACGAGCAGAAGCACCAGCGCTAGCAGAAGCTCCAGCACCAGACCAGAAGAGCGAGCCCGAGTAGCAGAAGCCCCAGCAGAAGCAGAGTCAGGGACAGGGGGCGGGAGGGTGGCCCTGTCGCTCTTGCCAGGGATGGCGGCAGGTTGCTGAGGCTTTCGCTTCTCCCCATGGTTATGGGTTGCTGGCTGGCAGGGAAGCTGGCAGGGAGGCTGGCAGGCACCAAGGCTGACAGGAAGGCTGGCAGGCAGCCAGGCACGAAGGCTGGCAGGAAGCCTGGCAGGAAGCCTGGCAGGAGGCAGGCAGGCAGGCAGGCAACAAGGCTGGCAAGCAGACTGGCTGGCAGGAGGCTGGAAGGCAGGCTGGCAGGCAAGGCTTGCAGGCAAGCAGAGAGCAAGGCTGGCAGGGAGGCTGGCCAGGAGGCTGGGAGGCAGGCTGGGAGGCAAGGCTTGGAGGCAGGCTGGCAGGAAGGCTGGCAGCAAGGCTGGCCAACAGGCTTGCAGGCAGGCATGCAGGCAGGGCAAGGCAGGACTCGATGTATCCGCAGCAGGTCTTTCCTCTGAATGGTGACCTGCTTGGGAGCTGCCTTCCCTTTATCATCTGCAGGGCTTACGCAATGCATCCCCCAGCATGCGCAATTAAGACGCTCAGGCATCCTTGTTCGACGCTCTCCCCTGCTGGCCATGCCAAATCCCACATTCGGGTAGGGTCGAAGCCGCTCATCTGACTGTGATCTGGACGTGCAGGAAACAAAGTCGTCTGGTGCATGATCCGCTTCTACCGTTGACAGATGGAGACCGCATCATGCCATGACGCTTCGATCGTAATACAGCGTGCTAAACAACTTTAGATACTAGAGTACCCAGAAGCACATAAAGCGGATTATGTGCACATACGCGCTCTCACTGCTTCCATGCCACATGGCTTCGTCCTGGCATCCGACTTTCCACTTTGACCGCGGTCTGCGGCGGTCTGCAAGGCACCATACTTCGTAAATCTCCCGCGTGTCCGTTCTTTCGTGTGTTATCTTGCTCTGGTTAATGTCATAATGTTTGTGCCCCTGTTTTGAGAGCGGATAACAACGGATGGAACATTTTTCTCGTCCGTTGTGTCCTTTTTACTGACATTTTGCATCCGTTGGTCAGTGTGACAGTTCCTTTGTGCAGTTTTTTATAAAAAGTTTTCTCTTTCCTGTTTGGTGCATATGTTTCAACTAATAGTGTCCTTTTTTGTTTTAATATTATTTGTATGACCAATATCCTTCCCTCTTCATCTTGGTAGGTTTGCTTAGCCTGGATTGGTTTTTTGATGTATAGCGCTACTCCTCTCTTCTTCTGTTGTGCTAGTGCCACAAAAAGATTTCCCAATCTCCAATATTCCAATACCTGTTTCTTTTGCTTTTTAATATGGACCTCTTGTAGCGCATTTATGTCTAAGTTCAGTCACTTTAGTTTAGTAAAAAATTTCTTTCTTTTCATCCATGAGGCCTCAGACAGGCATTATTCCTTTCACTGTACTAAGTACTGCAATCTATCCCCATGCAGCCTCAAATCTAGGATTTGTTTTATCTCATAGTGCTTTTCCCCTTCTGCAACAATTGGCTTTGGGATTGCCTGATCTACCAGCAATGTTAGGATATGTGCAGAGTAACCCTTGTATAAAAAGGATATGCACATTGAAAACGGTTTATGAGCACTAGCTCATTCTGCCACCCATTTTGTATTCTGATGAAAAGCTGAGCTAAGCCCCTGTGATGACCCAATGGCTCTCACAAACTCCCTCCATAACATAGCCATAAACTGGATGCCCCTGTCTAAGGTGATATAGAGCCCCCTATGGAGGGACTATGGAGTCCCCTCCATGCAACCAGATGCCTTATAAACGATTTGGCTAGCCTCTTTGCAGATGGGAGCCCAGTGCAAGTGGTGAAATGAGCGTAGTTTGAAAATAAGTCCACTCCAGTCCAAATGACTGTATTTCCCCCACTCTCAAGAATCTCAGCCATAAAGTCCATGGCAATCTATTCCCAGGTTCTGGATAGATCAGCTACTTGCTGCAACAAGCCAGGAGGCTTCCCTGGTCTTTTCTTCATGGCCGCACAGATCTTTACACACTCCTCTACATCCTTCTTCATTTTTGGCCACCAGAACTGTCATTTTTGTTGCATGACTCTGGAAAATTAACAACAGTCACACAGTCCAACTCACACTGCAGTGAATCTAAACCTTGGATTTTCACTTAAGGCAGAATCAGTCAAAATCTGAGTTTTCTCAGTTTTGTGAAGTGACAAATTCTTCTATGCAGATTGAGGGAAACTGGATGGATCAATTACAATTCCCTGGTAATCACTTCTATTTGGGATTTGATCTTAAGACAGACCTATTCTGGAGACTGAATATATTATATTTAATTAAACAACAATTGATAAGGGATGGCATTAAGAAGCAAGTGTGTGTGTTGGATCCACAATGAATTATTTGTAACTTTGGCATGATTTGGGATCGATAAAAAAATTCCGCAGTAAACTTTGTACAAGTGGACTACAATAACAGTTTGCTAATAGAGATTTTTTAAACTTTCATTTTGTTTTGTTTGAGAAGCATTAGTCTTCCTGTTAACTAATGTCACTAATATAACATACAGAAGACAGGTCAATAATTTGCATATGGATTTAGTCGTTCAAAGAGGGCCTGTTTTTTAAGGTGTGAGAACCAGAGGCTGGGTCTTCTTTGGTTGCCCTGCACAGGATAAAAACCTGGAAAGAAAGTTGGTGAGGTGGGGAGGGAATGGGAATTTTACAGTATCCTTCCCCTGGAGTGGGGTGAGAATGGAGATTTTACAGTATCTTTCCTCAGCCAGGGGTATATAATGATGTACTCATGGAAGCTCTATGTAGAATAGAGCTGTGTTGTGGAACTCACACTTTGACAGCTTTGTGTACAATTTTGCTGCTAGTAGTTTTTTCAATGCTTGGCATACTAGTTTCAAGTGTTTCTCTAGGGCCTCACTGAAGAATGGAATGTCATTCAGGTAGATGAGAACTCCTTTATGCAGGTGCTCACATGCAGCACCTCATTAATTGCTGCATGAATATGGCAGGGGCTCCTTGGAGCTCAAACTTTGAATTGAAAGCTGCACAGCAGCCAATTGAAAGCTGTTTTCCATTCGTCTCCTTCTTTTATCCATACCCAGTAGTATGCCTTCTGCAGGTCTAGTTTGGTGAACACTTTCCCCTTGGCTAAGTTGATGTGGGGACAAGGTGTTGCATTCTTCCTCGCTAAACATTTCTGCCAGGTCTCAAGGGTGGATCCTCGGGGTGGATCTAAGCTGGTAGTGGCTATTACATTCTGTCTAGTCCCATTCACGTGCTGGAGAGCTCCTCTCTCCATTGAGCTGGGAGGGGGGTTTGGACCCATTGCTAGCATTAGTTTTCTGTAGCCATCCTCTCAGGGGCATCATTTATCCAGCCACGCCAAACCCAGGATGACAGCCTCAATCATTTTTGGCACCACCATGAATTAAATAAGTTCCCAATGGAAGCCCATCTCCAGCCTTACGGGCTCCATAACTAGTGTAGCTGGGATTCCTCCTATCAGTGACCCATCAACTTATTCTAACTGTAACACATTTTTCTAACTGTAACACAGTAGTCTTTATGCCTAGTTTGGTGACAGTGGGAAAGCTGATCAGGCAGTGGGTACATCCCGTGTCTATGATTGCCTTGATTTCACCCCAGATTCCTGTTTTTGGCACCACTAGCTTGGACTTAATAGTGAAGAGATGGATAGCTTAACTTACCATTTGGTCATCCTCACTGTTTTCAGTCAGTGGCAATGGGCTCCCAGGGACTGTAGTTTGCCCTTCCTTTTGAGGAGGAGGGTAGACCTCAACACCTTGGTAGGGAAACTTTGCCTTCTCCACAGCTTTCTGGGATGTTTTCTTTGGCTTGGCCAGGGTTCTACCCTTGTCTATGGGAAAGAAGCTGGGGCCAAGCATTCAGATGCTCGATGATCCTATTGGCCATACCAGAAACATTTGATTGCCACTGTAGAGGGCCCCCTTGATTGTTCCTTGATCTGGCAGGTGCTGGGCTATTGGCCAAACTGTCTCCTAGGCTTCTTTTACAGCATCTCCTCCTTTGGCCAGCGGAGCTCAAGATCCATCACTATGGCTATCTGGTACCAGTTTTGGATGTGGTCAGGAACTTCCTGGCAGAGGCCCATTTTGTCCTTTCTTTGTCCAGGCCCACTTTGAAGTAATGTACTAAGAGATCTGTCCCACAGCTTTCTGGCTGTCCTTCGGAATTCCTGGATGTATTTTTTAACCAGCCGGCCCTTTTGTTTGACTGTTTTATTTTCTGCTTCTTGGCCTTGGGCTACATCCTCAAATCTCTTCTTTAACAGCTGCAAAAAATCATCAATGTTCTCCAGCTCTGGGGTGTCTTCATAATGTAGTTGAGTCAACCCATTCCATGGTCTCCCTATCTAAGTTGTTGCTGATGGTAGTGACTATCTCTCGGTCACTATAGTAGTTATCCCCATAGCAGTCGACATGAACTGACACACTCAGGTCAGGTAGAAGACCCGCTTGTTTGGGGTTCCACTGAATCCAGGCCAGAACCATGGCAGGGCCACTTGCAAGGCTGGAGGGGGAAGAGCTGGAGGGGCAGAGTGCCATTGGGCTTGCACATGGACCCATCCCTGCCCTAAGTAACAGGTCCAACAGGGTGATATTTGACCTCCTGGAGGGAGCTGGGGTTGCTCAGTCCAACAGGGTGATATTTGACCTCCTGGAGGGAGCTGGGGTTGCTCGGGCAGGCGAGCTGAGCTCCAACATCTCAATAGGGTTCATTGTGGTCCCGGGCTTGAATGTGTGGAATTTAGGAGATCTGGTTTAATGTCAGGGTCCCAACTAACACAATCCCAAATGAAAGAACTATGATGCATGAGGTCTCCACAAAGAACATTATTTTATTAGGATATGTCATATTGGCATGATGCTGGTGAAAACCAAGTCTAAAGTTCCCTCCAGTTTTCCCCTTAATTAAAAGTAAACGTTTTTCACTTCCCAAAGGCATCAGTCACATGGACTGTTGGAAGAGTCTAGATGTGGGATGACCTCAGTCTCCACTTCCCAACCACCTGCACACATGACCTTGGTTCCCAAAGGAAACTATCGTTCATTTCCAGACTGTGTCAGCACTGAAGCTCTGAACCTCAATAGAATAGAAAGATAGTCACCATCTAGCCAGCTTCAGGATTGACAGTCAGTTCCATGATCTTGCACTACAGTAGTTTAGGCCTCTGTTCTCTGTGAACTGAGGTTTGTGCCAGATCCAGCCAAAAAGCAAGATAACAAGATTTTGGGGAAGTGAAATTGGTGCCATGCCCCCATTGGAGTCTGAATCTGTGGGGGAAGATGAACTGAAACAAGAAGAGCCAGACATGGAAAGGGGCGGCTCCATTGGCCTTGGAGGAAATTTGGAAAGGGCAGAGTCAGTCCAGGCAAGGTTTTTCTGAAGTAGTAAGGCCTGCAGGCAGGGAAGATCACAGGCAGGCGGAACATGAGGGACAGAGCTCAGGTGAGGAGGTAGGACTACCCACTCCTGATCCAAGGGCTCAGCAAGTGGAGAGGAGGCATGATCAGCACAAGAGGGAGAAATCTGAGGAGAGTGCCCCGCCCATCTTCACAAGGCACACCAGGAGAATGAGACTTAAGGAGACATTATGGGGAGGGGCATTTGTCAGGAACAAACACTAAATTTCAGAAGTGTGTGTTTGACATTTCAACTGGCCAAGAGTTCTTGCATTCCTGTGGGAGTTCTGGACTAATTATCTGGATCTTTTGTTACTTTAACTCCTTGATTTGCCCTTGATTTACCAAATACCTTTGAATTTATTGTTGAGCACCCTTGGTGCAGACAGTGTTGGGCTGGACTAATTGTAGCAAGAAATTGCTTGAGATTTGTGTGGGGTTTTGTTATCGTTCTGCTTGAGACTTGCCAGAAATGTGGGAGCATTTGGGGAACTTTAGAGCAATAAAAGGGCAATTTGAACTGCCAGCTGTTTATGTTTGATTCTTATACTTTGCCTTGGGTCATCACAGGAAGCTTCAAACAAGGCAATTTTACTGCCTCATCAGCTTGCAAATGCTTTTCATGCCATCCCAATCTTCCTCCATGCTTAGGAAGGATAGGGGGAAAGATTGGCAGTGCTGCCACTAACTGGCTTTCCCACACGAGGGTGGGGTGGTCCCAGTGACCTCTCACTGGGCGAGACGTGAGGCGAGACGGGCATGGTGCTGATCTACAACTTGGCCACCCAGGCTGGAACATGGTCAGCAATAGATCCAACTTGCGTGACCACCTGGAGCTAGCAAGAGACCACTGCACTAACTTGGCCCCATCCCCTGGGCATCCTGGGTGAAAGGGAGGCACTCAGAATGCAGTCAGCCTTCAGGGCAAGATAGTCGCTAGGGATGCCAGGCTCTGTGTGTGCTCGCTGCCTCCTGTGAGCATGCCTGGGGGAGGATGGGGGCAGTGGGACGACCTCTCAAGTCAGATCTAAGGCTGACTGTGTTCCAGCCTGGATGGTCACCATCAGGTTGGAGAATAGATCAGTGCTGTGCCCACACCACACCTTCTCAGTTGCAGCCCCTGACCCAGGCAAAGCAAGTGAGGGGCATTCTGCATGTTCCTAGAGGCTCCCTCACTAGACACTCAGGCTGCAATCTCAGTCTGATCTATCTACCCATCCAAGTGCCAGTCTGGGGCACAGCCCCTTCAGCTCACCCCAAACTCACCTCTGTCCTGCGTTCCCTCCAGATACGACAGTTCTCAGTCTTGCCTGCAGATGCCAAGCCTGATCCACGGGCACTGCATGGCATGGTGTGAGGCTCCAGTAGCCTTTCCTACACTGGCAGATCAGGAAACTCAGACTGGCTTTGCCAGTGGAACTCCTGCCTGGTGGATTCAAAGGATGTGAGAGCCCATAGGTACCAGGGACAGATGCTGGGCATGAGCTTTCCAATGGGAGGCGGGAGCTGTCCCAGTAAAAGGGAAGACTTGCCTTTCACTGGGACTGCTGCAGCCCCCTCCTGGGTAAGCCACAGCTGCCGGTGGCATAGCCACTAGAGGCACTGCCAAACTCTCACCCTTTCCCTTGGGGCTAGCCTGGAACAGCGAATGACTGGCTTGCATCAACTCGGCCCGGCCCAGGTCAACCAGGCACTGATCTACAACTTGTGGTAGACCTCCAGGCCTGAACGTGATCAGCCTTAGATCTGACCCATGCAGCTGCCTTGCAGCCAGTGAGAGACTGCCCTGCTGCCTCAGCCCCATCCCCAGTGTGCAGTCAGGCAGCAAGCGCTGGCATCCTGAATGAAAGGAAAATGCTCAGAATGCAGTCAGCCTGTGGGGCAAGATGGTGCGTGACTAGGGGGCAGGGCTGGGGTAGCCCCTTGCTGGCTCCAGAAAGCTCAAAAAAATAAGAAAATTCAAAAACTGAGAATCAATAATGTATTGAAGTAAGTTGTAAAAAGAATTTAACAACTATATTTAATCACAGTGTAGCCTTATTTATAAAGAGAAACTTCAAATCTTATGTTTAGTTTTCATTCTTTTTTTATCTAACAGAACCTGGCCCTATTTTATGACTAAATTCTTCTATCTTTTGTTCATTTTCACAACTGCCACAACACTGTGGTATATCTAAAGATTCATCACATCAGTTTGACCCTAGAAATCATGGTCCATATTTTCCTGAATGTTTTTCAGACCAAATGCCCTTAACTATAGTGATAGGAAGAACAGTTTAAACCACTGTTGTCTTTAAAAAACTTTATCTAAGAAACATGCTTATAATTGTTAGGTAATTCATTTAATTTAAGTATGAAATCATTCCAATATATTGTTTTATCCATCTCTCTCTGATTTCTCCCTTTAAGTGATATTCTCTTCATGCAACATTCCATCCTGATCTTTAATGTCCATAAATTCTCTGTTGCTGAAGTATATCAGCAATTAATAGATTTTAACTTTCAGAACATGAGGTGTCAATTTGTAGTCATTACCTTTATTATCCTTAAGCACTGTCATTATTCTGGAAATAAAAAATCAGATATAATTTTAGAGATTATATCTAGTGAAATGATTGCTGTGCTATAGCATACTGGACTCATCTGTGACAGCCTCATCTGATACCCTGTCAAACCCAAAACCAAGGAAGATGTGCGATGATTCTTCCAAGCTGAATTCTTCAATGTTTCATACCTGTAGACAAAATCTTGCCAGATTGCACTCCACCACCTGCTTCTACAATATACTCTGTGTACTAGTGGAGAGGAGCTGTCTTCAACTCTTTCTCTCATACATTATATCTGGACTGAATTGTTCTTTTACTCCTGGGAATGCATTCCCTCTCTCTATCCTCTTACTACATTCCATGATATATCCAATCAACTATTAAATTTCTTTTACTCTCTGTTGGAAAGTAAAAGCCCTAAACAAAATGTCTTCATCATCATGGATTATATAAATTGTTGTGAACTATGTATATAGTAGAATGTAGTGGATTATAATCTACTACATATATATACTACTACTTATATATACTACATATATACTTCTGTATATATACAGACTGTCAATCATTTGGAAGCCTGCACTCTCAAATAGAAAGATCTCCACACCACAAGCCAGGCAAACACCTGNAATAAACACAGACCAGGACTCCCAACCAATCAGGATGAAGAAAAAAAACCATCCTGGCACAGCATAGGCTAGCCTCAAATTTAAAACCAAAGACTGTGAGACTCTGACCCACATACAAACTCTATACAGAAGCCTGATGATGGCAGATGAGATTCTGCTGAAACGTTGCTACAACTTTAAAAGCACTACAATGACGTGGAATAATACCTGAAGGAAGCTGAACAGCACACTACATATATACATATATACATATATACTACTACTTATAATATAGTAGCTTATAATGTCTGGTTTGTGCACACTTATATATCAGAATTAGGAAAGATGAAGCTAAATGCAAAAAGTCCTTTTCCCTATGTTGAGTAAGAAAGTGAGAAGAAGCTTGTGCACAGAAGTGTTAATTTCATCTTGTATGTGAAGCATTGCAGCATTGTATTGATTAAGCAGGCAATTTCCCTCCCCATATTAGTTATCTTGATATTAATTAACATTGACAATATCTTCCAGAGGTAAAAACTTAAACAGGTTTAATTTGATAAAAATGCCTCATAATGATTTATGTTTCAAAGTTGTTTCAGTTGAAAACTGTATAAAACAAAGGTGGTGCATAGATTAATAACAAAAAATAGAAGTCTTTCAAGAATTTCTCTCAGATTAAGCAGGTGCAATTCTGTGATTTACCCAATTAATATAGCAACTATTACTTTTTTCTTCTTGACTAAAATTTAAATCTAGATAGCCATGTTTCCATTTGATATTCAAATCAGCTTATGAAGTAGTAGCATATTAAATAAATAGCTGCTACAGTTTAGTGAGATTATCTTTTGAACTATACATTTATTGCTGTCAAATGAAAGGATTTTCAATTTGAGGTTCCCATGAATAAATTCCACACAAATAAGATTTTGGAACATGCTAAAGATTTTTGACACATGTTCACTTGCAAAAGGGTTTATTGAAAAAACATGGATTGTAGACAGTTTCCAACACAATACTTACAGTCTAAGAACAATACTTACAGTCTGAGAACATAATTAAAATAATTTAGAATTATTTTAGAATATTTGGTTTCTTCTGAAATATCCTAAGGCAATATAAAGAAATAACTTCTGAGGCTTAACAAGCTTTGGTTGCATATGGAATCCATCTCTACATTTAAGATCATAAGCTTAAATATTAAATACATTAAATATAATTTATCTACTACTTCTTCCTCTGTAATTTCTAATTTGAAAAGAATATTCACCAAAAGATGTTGAACTGCCATTCCCTTTATTCTTTATCAGTTGAAATTCATGCTGTGTAAAGAAGCTATCCAATGACCTTTATTGAACAAATTTCTGGATTATGTTTGAGACTATCTTGAAATAAATATGCACACAGAGAGACATAAAACACAGTATATATCCTCAATTCCATAGGATTTTCAGCAGAGTACATGAAATAAAGCAGGAGAAAAAGACTGTATTACTAAATCCAAATGAGTACTAAGATCAAAAAGTAATCTCAAAGAAAAATAAATTTAAAACTAAAAGGTACACACTAATAAAAATTTATCCATGGAAATTCTAATTGCACTTCAAAAAACCTCTTGGAGTGTTTTGCTTCCAGAATACAATGCATTTTATTGTGCTTTATATTCCTTTTCTTTGAAATGTTCTTTACATTATTTTGGATGGATGGATGGATACTTTGTTTATTTATTTATTTAGATTTGTCAATTGCTCACAAGATAATAGGTATAAGTATACATATAGTTATGAATACATGAAATGGGTAAATATAAGAAAACTAAAAGAAACGGTAAGACAGGGATGGTAGGTACGTTGGTGCGCTTATGCACGCCCCCCACAGACCTCCTAGGAAAGGGGTGAGGTCAATAGTAGACAGTTTAAGTTTAAAGTTTTGGGGGCTTGGGAAAGAAACCACAGAGTCAGGTAGAGTATTCCAGACATTGACCATTCTGTTGCTGAAGTTGTATTTCCTGCAATCAAGTTTTGTTAATCTTGAAAGTTTTTATCTATTGTGTGCTCGGTATTCTTATGGTTAAAGGCTGAAGTAATTGACAGGTAGGAACATTGTAATGTATAAATTTTTTTTTTTAACATACAATACTTTAATCGACCGAAGGCAAGCGTAGTTCTAGTTTCTAAGGTATACGGATTTCAAGTCTGGTGGCATAAGGTATCTAAATGAGTAGAGGATTGGAGAACTCTCCTTGTGAAAATATTTCTGGACCTTTCTCAAACTGTGCTAATATCAATACGTAGAGTGGGTTCCGACTGAAGCAATATTCGAGTATTGGTCTAGCCAAAAAATTTTTTGGGTTTTTGTATCTGCCAGTTTAGTAGTGATATTACCAGAGAAATAAGCTACGTAGGACTTAGGTTAACACCTTAGTGCGCTTTTTGGCAATGTAGTTACAGAGTCTCTAGCAACTTAGATCATTAGAGATGAGTACTCCAAGGTCCTTAAAGTTGGAATCATCAACAAGATCTTGACTACTCAGCCTGTATTTTATTTTCTTGAATCATGTATTTTTTTGCCAAAATGTAGGACTAGAGCATTTTTATGTTTGTTAGATTTGAATTTGCCCATTTGTTTGACCATTTTGATACATAGTCAAGGATCTTTTGAAGGGTAGTTAAGCCCTGCACACTGCATCAACGATGGAAAGAGGAATGTAAAACGGAGAAAAAACTGCCATTCCGTTGGTTACGCGATGCCTTCCATTTTGTATTCACTGCCTCTTTTGGCTTCCCTCTCAACAGTGCGACCAAATCCTTCGCAACAGTGCGAAGCCATCTTAACAGGCTCTGTGACTCTACACAGGAAAGAAATGAGGCGCCAAGAAGTGTCTGGGTCGCAAGATGGATGTGGGAGAAGACCAGAGTACGGAAACGTGTACACAAGCTGATGGTGGAGCTCTAGAGAACGGAAGAACCTTAGTGCCATTCGCAGAACTTCAATGAGGATGCCTCCAGCCATGTTTGACAAAGGTTGTATGCAGATGGCCTGACACCCAGGTTGACCAAGGAAAACAGCCACGTCCGGCCCGATGCCTGGAAACCTGGGCAAGGTGCACTCACTACATGTGCCACCATGGCCTCCAGGGACCACCTCACAGGAGCAGTGCAGTTACGGGCTGGAGGGTTGCCACCACAACACCACAGCATTGGGTCAGAGCATGTGGCAGGCCATCATGAAGAATACTGAAAGGGTGAGCTCCTCCAGTGCCCCTCCACTGAAGAAGGATTGGAATAGAAAGTTGCAGAGCAGTGGTGTCAGAGTAGGGAACTTCCCACACACCGTTGGAGCGCATTAGTTGGCAAGCACGGGGCCATGCAAAGCACGCTACAGCCAAGTTCGGGGATCCACTTATTTCAAACTACAAGGGCTTCATTCAGCATCGTCCTCTCGCCATGGTCGATGCTGACTACAAGTTTCATGTACATCGATGCTTCAGGCAACGGCTCATCTTCAGACTGCCCAGGTAACAACCCAGTGTCATCTCAAGGAGGGCTGGATGACAACCTCATCATGGCTTCCCAGATCCAACCCCTGCCCAAAACCACGCAAGAATGTGCCTAACTTCATCGTGGGGATGGACGCCTTCTCCCACAGACCGTTAACTACATGAACCCTCACCGCACCTCACGAGCTCAGCCTGTAAGAAGAGGAGATCTCAACTACAGGCTGTCCAGGGGAAAGGCGGGTGGTGGAGAACGCCTTTAGACATTCCTGGCCATACAGGTTCCAGTACTTCTTCACCACCATGCCAGCAATGGCCAGAGGACGTGAAGGAGGATCGTGGAAGCTTGCTGCATCTCACAATCTCATGCAGCACCCGTCTACCTCATGTAGCTAAGAATCAGGCTGTGGACCATACCGAAGGCATATGGGGACATGGAGCCTGGTGAAGGAGCCAAAGGCAAAACCTGATAAACATCTGAGGATTGTGCAAGGCCGCCAAAGAGCCTCACGGAAGGGAAGAAGCAGGCAGACCTCTCTGAAACCACTGGTGCAACCTCCCCAGCTGTGGAGCAGTGTGAGTGACAAGACAGGCATGTAGATAGCTATGATATGGAGTTGCTTCTTCAGATCCTCGTTCATCACACTGATGAGATTGGCCATGCTATGTTGTGGCGCCTACAATATCGTAGCAGGCGATCTAATAAAGAGTTGGTGTTTGTATTGCAGATTGGTGATTGATTAATGCTTACATTTATTTGATATTGAAGGGCCCATAGTTGTGGCAACCTGGGAGGGTGGACCATACAGTACGCCACTATGCTTGCACTGCGAGGTTTATCTATCCCACGCATTACCTCCCACCTAAACAAGTATCTCACCCACTGCACCCACACACCAAGGTACCTCCCATCCCCCAGACCGCACATCCGGCCTCCCAAGGCTAATCCAAGTATCTGCCCACGCCCCACTGCTATCTGTAAACCCATTCCCACAAGCATGCAAAAGGCTTAAACCAATTTCTAAAAGTTTCCACAAACAACTTTACTGAGAGAAAAAAAGAAAATGAAGCGAAGCTGTGATACAAAGATAGACTTTATTAAAACAAGCGTGTAAAAGAAAAATGAACTCAAGTCAAGTGGTCGCAAATCAAAAGTCACTAGTAGAGTCCCAGCCCAGTCTCCTGCAACTCCTCCTATCGGTCACTCGAGGTGTGAATGCCCCTAGTTCTCAGGGTGAAGGGTCCCAGGTGCTCTGTGGAGGTGGCTGGTGTGTGGGAGTGCTGGTCTGAAGCACCACTGGGTGTGCCTGGCCGCTGAGAGAGAACAACATAGGTGATGGTTGTGTTGAGGAAGCTCTTCCGGGACAGCTGGCTCAGGCTCCTAATTTGAGAGCTCCTATTCCTCCCATGCCATGTGTGTAGCCCCAGTACCGAGGGACAGATGTACTGAGGGTCGCGGTGCTTTGGCTGTGGGGTGGAGAAGCGGGAGCAGTGTAAGTGGGGCGTGTCTGGTCTGCAGGTGAGGACTGGCTTCGGTATGGGCATCGGTGGCGGTGAAGTGCGCACACGTGTCATTCGGTGCGATCATTGGTGTGAGAGCGCATCAAGGGCCATCAGTGGAACCAGTGGCAACGGAGTGTTCACCCGATACTCTGCTGCCTGCGACTGGGAAGGCTTGCCTTGTGCTGCTACGCTCCGCGTGCCCATAGCCGTGGTTAGGTGAGGGCCTGTGGAAAGCCTTGGCAATGGGAGGGACATCACCTGGGGTGGAGGAAGCAGACCTGGACTGGGTGGGAGCAGGTTCCTGCTGGGTCTGGAGGGTTGTGAACAGCTCAATATCCGGTAAACCTTCACGCACCTGGTACTGGGGTTCTAATGTACGTGAGGTCTGGTTGACATAGGTAGGAAGGGCTTACGGTTGGCAGGATGAGAAGTCCGGTGTGGACGCAGCTGAGAAGGAGATCTATGCTGCCCCGGATGGTGTCCTGAATTTCCAACAGGACAGTGTGGCCTGCCCCTCCTGTCTGTTCTCTGCTTTCCTGTGGAGGTGGAGCTGGGGTGGATGCAGGTAGGGCTGTGTGGATGTGCCGTTTCCTTTCTCCACCAGCACCAGGGATGTCCCCCCACATCACCTGAATGGTCCCTCTAGACCAAAAGAGTTGGCCGTTTGGACGTTCCGTCTGCTCAACAGCTTCTCTGATGAGATTGGGAGATCATTTATTGTCTGATTTATGCTTTTTTGTGGATTGGTTGTGGTTGTTGGGTAGAGATGTGGCTTTGTAAGCCTACTTGGATGTTCAGGTTTTTGCATTGTGTCTCTTTTTTTAAGTTGCACGATAAATCTTTCAATTTAAATGCGTCCAGGGATGCTACTTGGATCAAAGGAATGTTCTTGCATGTTTTCTATGGATCAACTCTTTCAAAGAGATCAGTTTGGGTACTGCATGATTGGCAGAGATATGGAAAACTCATTGGATGATTCTAGGTATTGAATCATTTGCTCGGAAGTAATCCCAAGCAGCATGGATGAGTGTATTTGTTACATAAGAGAACATTTGATGGAAGCTTATTTCATATGCCCCGAGAGTATAAGCATTTAAGGCATGTGCAGGAAGTCTGTGGTCGTTGTGGGGATTACTTTCTCTTTAGGTTGTGGTTTGGCATTGGATTTTTTCTTGCCCTGTAAGGTTGTTAAGATGGTACATTGATTAAATTACTTAATGAAACATCTCTCTCAACAACAAGACAACGG
>BHFT01022975.1:0-31390 GCA_004320025.1 Laticauda laticaudata | reverse complement strand
TCCTTTATCTATCCTCGACAAGCATGCAAAGGCTTAACCAATTTTTAAAAAAATTTTTCACCAACACTTTAATTAAGTAAAAAAAATGAACCAAGTGTCTTAAGCAAAGATAACCTTTATTAACTTTCTTAACTTTATGACTTTTATTAAAAAAGCAAAATGAACCAAGTGTCTTAAGCAAAGATAAACTTAACAAGTTCAACTCAGTCTCTGACATATTCTCAGTAACTCTGAGAATTTGTTATTACATACACATACACAACATACCAACATATTACATACCACTCCCTGGTCTCAGCTGTTAAGCAGGTAGGGACTGTGGAGTGGCTGTGGCTTGGAGTGCTGGTCTGAGGTGTCATTGGGCTGCTTGGCTCCGAGGGTACAACAGGGATGGTTGTGTTCAGGAAGCTGTCCGAGAGCTGACTCAGTCCCGTGAGGTTGAGAGGCCCTTCATCAAGGACTTTGAGATGTCAGGCCCAATACTGATGACAGATTGTCCCGTTGACGGGCTTGGCTGTGGGGTGGAGGAAGGAGGAGTGTAAGTGGGGCTGTCTGGTCTGCAGCTGGGTGAGGAGTGCCGTCTGTGGCATGCGATGAACCTGGGCCTGGACTGGGATGTTCTGCTTTGCTGTGGGAAGTCCTGGTAGTCATAGCCTTTGGTAGGTGATGGGCTGTTGAAAGCCGTGGAAGGGCTGTGACATCGCCTGGTGGTGGAAGGAGCAGACCTGGACTGGGTAAGGAGCAAGCTTCCAGCTGGGCCTTTGAGGGTTGTGCAGAAGTGCTGTACATCTTCTGCTTCATCACTGGTCACTGGGCCTCGGGCAGGAACCTGAGGGTCTGGCTCACGTAGGTGATGAAGGGCTTCCGGTCAAGGATGGTATGTCGCTGTGGACCAGCTGAGAGAGAAAGTTCTGTGCTAGTCTTCATTGTGTACCCTGATCTCTCAACAGCAACACTGTGGTCCTGGCCCTCCATCTGCCTCTCTGCCTGCATCCTCTGGAGCTGGGGACTGGGGTGGGTTTGGCCTTTGGTTGACTGCTGCGTTCTTCCTCCATTTGTGGACAAGCAGGGCGTCATCCTCCATGGGATCTCCAAGTCTGCCGCATGGAAGTGCACTCTCAGATGGATAAGGAGGATCTTCTGCCATGGGGCCCTCTAAAGAACACCTGCTCTGGACAGGGTAGAATGGCTCCTGGCTGGAAGAGGACTGGCTGTCTGTGGGCTGTCTGAGGGAAAGGGTCTCAGAGGGGCTGCTCCTCGGTGGCGGATCTGACCCTTCAGGAAACTGCACTTGGCATGACATAACATCTCCTGGTCAGTGAGCTTGACAGCGGCCTGCCCGGATTTCTTAAGTGAGCTTGCCATAACCAGGTGTATGGGCTTCCACCATCCTAGGAGTACTTCTGCATGTACCCCAGGCTCTCTGCCTTGTCTCTCCAAGCTGCCTGCTTCTTCTTGGTGCGCGATAACAGTCTGTGGCCCTTTCTCCAGAGTACTTGTTCTCCCTCAAGCCATTCCAGCACCTCATCCTCATGTTCCTCGGAAACGGGTAGCTGTTTCTCTCTCTCCCTTCTGCTTCCCTTGCCTCTTCCTCCCTCTGGCAGGGGCTTGAGCAGGGCCTTCAGGGCTTGAGGCAGCAGGTGCCTTCAGGGGCTTGAGCAGCAGGGCCTTCAGACAGCCAGGCGCTTTGAGGGCCTTGGGGTCTGGTCCAGCCACACGCAGCAGTCAGCTTCAGAGTCAGTGCCAGGGGGTCTGATGCTTGTTCTGGCCTCATCTGTCGCCAAGGGGCTGGAACAGGTTAGGCACGGGGCTTCTCTACTTCTTGCCTGAACTCGACGAACCATGGTGGTTTCCTGCTAGATGTATGTGGCAAGCACGTCTTTCAATCCCCGTGTAATGCTACTGCTATGGCGTGCCTGCATACCTTTTATTATCGTCGGAGCTGACACTTCATACGTATTATATCCCATATACTACACCCGACTCCCCAAAAATAAGCGAAAGCGGCAGCGTGAACAGCTGAATGCTTTGCATATCGATATACATCCGCGAAGCGCATCCCCTTATAGTTGCCTATAGAGCGTCTGTGATACATCTGCTGTATATCCACTATGCATCCCGCTTCCCTTCGCTCTGCCATCGCCTATCGAATTTCCACCCCGGAACCCATGATCGGAATGTAAGCTTCATCCACTCCCATCCGCTATCATCCGCTAGGCTTCAGCTATGACATCCGTTTAAAACATCCCGCTACATACTACCCACGTCCGTTCTTTTCCGTTCTGTTTATGCAAATTTTTGCCACTTTTTGGAGCAGATGATAACGGATGGAGGCACCCCTGAAATTTTGCTCGTCCGCTGTGTCCTTTATGCATACGTTTTGCATCCGTCGATCAGTGGGACCGGGCCTATACTGAGTAAGTGGGAAAAGGAAGTAAGGGGAATGCATAACTGTTCTTCATTCTTTTAAACATGTGTGAAACATTGAAGAAAACAATGAATGCCATTGCTGAAAAGAGATTAGATCACTTTCAGCACAGTATCCCAACAATCCTTAGCATTCTTTCTTTTTTAAAAAGGAACTCACTGAAAACAACATGGAGTTGGACTAGATTTGAACTGTATTTCACCTTCAGGTAAAAAGATATTGATAATAGATTTTTTAAATCTAAAAATCCCACCTTTATTATAAATTCAAAGCAATTAAAATACCTAATACTCCTTATATTTTCCCCATAAAAACAACCCTGTGAGGTAAGTTGGACTGAAGAACTGGACCCAAGTCACCTATGTGTCTTCCATACCTAAGGTGGGACTAGAACTCCTAGCATTCTAGTTTCTAGCCTAGAGCCTTCAATACTAGACAGAACTAGCTGTAGAACCAAAGTTCCTAAAACAATAAATGTATTATCACACCACTTCTTTTTTTGCCCTTAATTTAATTAACTAATCTACAATCACTGTCTTTTCACATAGTTTTCTTCGGGCTTCTTTTTGTCTTCAGAATTTCACCTACCCACAGTAAAATATTTCCAAATAAATCTATTTTGAATTTGTACTCAAAATATATGTACGCATGTAAGTTGTTTGATGTATATATATCCAGAAATAAACCCATGCATACCACATAGAAAAAAATTGTCTGATGTGTTATTACAAAACCAAATTACATTATCAGTTGGCAGACCATTATTTTCTGTTGTAATTCCAAATACATAATTTTTTCCAACTTGCATATACAGGTATCTAATGATCAAAATGGAGGTGAAGTTTACAAGTAATAGCATATCCTGAATTGCACCCAAGGTAAGGAATATACCATTGGTAATTACTTACTTTTCACTTTTCTACCATTAGAAAAGGAGTTCAGACATTCTTCTTCAATAAAGTTTTATTTTTGAATTTTACCAATAAAAGATTCTTTCTCAGGGGACCTCTGCTCAGACTAAGTGGGAAGGCTGAATGATGATGGGATGAGCTAAGGTCACCCTTGTAGTATGAGCAAATGGGGAGGAGGGCAGGTGGGATACAGCAGATATGAAGAAAGAGAATCAAATCAACAAACTTCTAATCCAACTTGGAAAGCGGTACTATATGATCAAGAGCACCTCATGGATGCAGCTGAAACAACAACTTTAGATGCCAAAGGTCAGAACATACTGGACAGACACTGAACTTTCACAAACAAATCTGGAATTGATGATGTAAACAGACAAAAGTAAAAACACTTACTTGTTCACTGAAAATGTCAGTACTGAAAGAATTCCTAGATTTACAAGGACATTTCCAATCAAAATATGGGGGGAGGGGAGGAGAGGAGAGAGTGTGATATTTTAGAAGCTCACCAAATATCAATCCATATTTTATTCTTAAAACAAACATACAAGAATCTGACAATAATATTCAGGTTTACTGGCAAATAAGTTTTAAAAAGTGAAAGAGATATATAATGGAATAAAAAATATTGAAAGTCACATTTTCACTAACACTAAAAATATTAGTATAAATTTTATAGAGGTTTTTATGGAACTAAATACTTCTGAAAACCTGCAAGAGAAAAAAAATAACTAACATCTCAACAAACTGAATTTCCAGAATTATTTTAGTGGATGCTCAATACTTGAATACTTGAGATTTTACAATCAAAAGTTGAATATATTTTTAAGGCTTTAATAATGGAAAATCTCCAGATCCTGATGGGCTAACAGCCAAACTCTATAAGGCATTTGGATATTCTTATGGTAGAATTTCAGGAAACTTGTATTCCCTGATCCTAGCACTGTTCTAATTCCCAAACTAGGTAAAAGGACCAGTTAAAAGTTTTTTCTTACATATTCATCTCTTTTCATCTTGATAATCAATTATTACATATTTAAATTATATCATTTATAATTTAAGCCAATCATATTAGTTATAGGAAAAATTATTCATTCTGATCAATCACATTTTACTCAGAAAAGATCTACTCCTATTAGAAAATTGCGAAGTGTAAGGACCAGCCTTTCCCCTCCTTCAAAATATAAGTATGAATTCTTGAAAACTTTGTATTTCAAAAGGAATCTTTTTACTGAAGAGGGGTAAAGCAGATCAAAATTCAAAGCAGGGTCTAGTGTCCCTCAGGCATGCAACTAAGATAAAGGGAATAAGAACTCCTCCCCGCAGTCTCATGTGAAAAATGTTGCAGAAAAACAGAAGAAAGAATTAATGGAAATATCAGACATTCAGTTCACTAAGAAAATAAAATATCTAGGAATTCAATTAATAGCAAGAAGTGTAATGATTAAGGAAGACAACTATTATGGGTTGAAACAGCAAATTAAGATAGATCTGGAAAAGTGGGAAAATTTGCAATTATCCCTAATAGGGAGAATAGCAACAATTAAAATGAATATACTGCCTAGGCCATTGTTATCTGTTCCAAACAATTCCGATAAAACTGGAGAAAAAATATTTTGAAAAACTTAATAGAATAATACTAAAATATATATGGCAAGGGAAAAGAGCAAGAATTAATTTAAAAATGTTGCAGGATACAAGAATTAGAGGAGAGCTTGAATTACCCAGTTGGGAATTATATCACCAAGCTGTGGTGCTAACATGGATAAAAGTGGATTGTATTGAGGAATACATTGGAGGGGCATGATTTTACAATTGGGTTGGCATGCCTTTTTATGGTATGGGAAAAATAAGATACATAGTTACTTTCAAAGACACTATATCAGAAATGCCTTATTATTAATTTGGAAGAAAATGAGAGAACATTATGTGAAGATTCCAGTTTGGCTTTCCACAATGGAAGCACTTATACATCCAAACATTATTAATAGGGAAAATATTGTTCGATACAAAGATATTTTGAACAAAAAGGGTGAGCTCTAAATGAAACAATTATTAAATGAACAAGGGTTTGATATGGTTTGGCATTCACATATGCAAATATATTCTAAATATGAAAAAAAATGTGAAAAGGGTTGTTGGTTCTTACCTGATACGACCTTTCTCGTTTGGTGGAGATAGCATCCAGGATTGGGTTGTCAGTTTCTGCTAGCTGATTGGACTAAATCTTTCAGATCTGTGAGGACCCTCCCCTGTTGCAATTTCCATCGTCCAGAAATTGGCAATGGAATAGTGACAGACTGATGTGTTTTCTTGTTGTTATTGTCGTGGTCTACTGGATTCAGAATGGACCTCCATCAGGGTGGGGCTAGATGCTATCTCCACCAAACGAGAAAGGTCATATCAGGTAAGAACCAACAACCCTTCTCCATTGAAGGATGAAGATAGCATCCAGGACTGGGACATACCAAAGCTGTCTGTCCTATAAGTGGACCTAGTTCGGTCCGAATCCCTTAGACAGGATGGACCTTTTGAAGAACTCTCCATCCAAACTCTCTGCCTCCAGAGATGCAAAGGAATCCAGCTTATAATGTTTGATGAACAGAGAAGGCGAAGCCCAAGTTGCTGGCCTGCAAACTCTCTCCTCCAGAGAGATCTGAGTGGCCCACACCGCCAACGTAGGCTGTTATTCTTGGAGGAACTGCAAGTTCTTGGGATTGATAGGCTTTGGAGATGTACATACTGATCTATCTCCCCACAGTCACTGGAGTAACCTTACAACCCAATGATACAAAAGGAATTGAAATGATACAAAAGGAATTCAGACTTCCTGAAAGGAGAGGTTCATTTGCATATATAAGAAGGGCCCTTCAAACATCCAGTGTGTGCCATCTTTTTTTTAAAGTATGGACAGGTTTTGGATAGAAATCAGGTAATATCAGTTCCTGGGCCCTGTGGAACCAAGAGTTCACCTTTAGCACGAACGAAGGGTCCAATTTCAAATTAACTTGGTTGGGGTGAAAAATACAAAGGTCTTTCTTAATAGATAAGGCAGCCAAGACCGAAATCCTTCTGGCCAAGGTGATGGCTACCAGGATGGCCCCCCTGCAAGACAAAAAATGCAGAGAAGTAGATCTCAGTGGTTTAAATGGGGCCTCTGTCAGCAGATGCAGTACTTTAGAGAGGTCCCATATGGAGTATTGATGAACCACTGGAGGCCTCAGATTTGTAGCCCCATTCAGAAATCTGCGGATGTCTAGATAGGGATTCTGAACCCCCCCAAAGAAGGTACAGAAGGCCTCCCCTGTCACCGCAATGTGTGGGGAGACAGGCCCTTGTCAAGTTCTTCTTGAAGAAAGTCCAGCACCTGGGTGACTGAGACCTCAGTAGAGTCCATCCTAAATTGAGAGCACCATTCACAGAAAGCCCTCCAGGTCATGTCATAAACGCGATTGGTGGAAGGCCTCCTGGAGGCCTGAATGGTTTGTATCACCTTGGAGGAGAAATAGTCCCAGATTGAAGATCCCCACTCAATCTCCAAGCGGTCAATTGAAGCCACTGGGATTCCAGATGTAACGAGGGTTCCTGGCTGAGAGATACTCTGTCTGCCGGTATCCTCCAAGGTTTGGTCAAAGATAGGTGTACTAAGTCTGCAAACCATGGCCATCTGGGCCAATAAGGAGCCACAAGTATGAGCTCTGCTCTTTCCCCCAATAGTTTGTATCACCTTGGGATCAAGGAAAGTGGAGGAAAGGCATACAGGAGCTCCCGTCAAGGACTGTGTAAGGTGTCCAACCCCTCCGCCCCTGGAACCGCAAACCTGGAGAAGAATTTCGGGAGTTGTGTGTTGTCCTGAAAAGGGAAGAGGTCTACTGCTGGTCGCCCGAAACACTCCGACAGCTCCTAAAACAAAGCGGGATGCAAATGCCACTCTACTTGGTCTATAGTGGTTCTGCTAAGCCAGTCTGCTTCAACATTGGATACACATGCAATATGTTCAGCTCTGAGCGATACATGATGCCTTTCCGCCCAGAGGCATAGCTGCTCTGCCTCTAGCATCAGGGGCCTTGAATGTGTTCCCCTTAATGATTTACATGCGCCTTAGTGGTCACATTGTCAGTTAAGACCAGGATATCCCTGTCTGCTACTACTTCCTGGAATTGCCTCAAGGCCAGGTGGACTGCCCTGAGTTCTCAGCAATTGATGCTGTGGCCCAAATATGCCTGGGACCACTGTCTCTGGACCATCCTGGATTGGAGATGAGCTCCCCAGCCATAAAGGCTGGCATCCGTAGTCAGCACCAGCTGATTAGGGTACTTGAAGGAAGGATCCCCAGATAACCACCACCGAAGGGACTTGATGACTTCTGGGTTTAACCTGACTTGGGAATGGGAATAACTCCTGCCTGTTCTTTGATAAGAAAGATGAAACCACTGGAGTGCACTGGCATGCAACCTAGCCCAGAGCACAAAATTAGTTCATGAGATCAACTTGCCTAGGAGTCTAGAAAGTGGAGCGAGGGGGTACCCTGTTCCTAGATTTCACTTTCCCAATCAATTCCCTGACACTCTCCTGATGCTCCTGGGACAAGAACACCTTGCGATATGGTATCTATTACAGTTCCCAGGTGGAGCAAGCTATTTGTTGGAGTAAAGTGGCTCTTGGCCTTGTTGACAGAAAGACCATGCTCCTGTAGCACTTGGATGGTGAGCTCCAAGTCCTCTGCTGCTTGAGATGGTGAGGAGGACTGGACCAGGATGTCAACCAGATAACACTGGACTCTGACGGGCATATCCCGAAGGTGAGTTGCCAGGGCTGCTAACAGCTTCGTGAATGTTCTAGGAGCAGATGAAAGACCAAAGGGCAACGCCCTGTACTGAAAATGTCTGCCATTATAGCAGAACCTGAGGAATTGTCTTTGACCAGGTATAATGGGGACATAAAAATAGGCTTCAGTTAAATCTATGGAAGTGAGGAAGTCCCCTTCCCTAATTCCCTCCAGAATAGATTGGAGAGAATGCATCTTAAAACTGCCTGTATCTTGGTCGGTGATTTAGATGCTTTAAAATCCAGAACTGCCCTCCAACCCTCCAAGGCCTTTGGTATAATAAACAGGGTGGAATAAAATCCCATCCCTTGTTGGTCCTCAGGCACTGACTGAATAGCATGGATCTCCAGCTGGTGCTGAATAACTGTTTCTATGAGGACCTTCCTCTCTCTGTTCTTAGAAATAGGGCAACAAAAGAAAAACCTTGGGGGTAAGAAGAGGAACTCTAGAGAAAGGTCTGATTGGATCATCTCCAGGAACCAGGTGTCTGTGGTTACTTCCTCCCAACACCTGGCAAAAAAGACCAGACGTCCCCCAATGGTAGGGTTGACAGCAGATTTCTCTAGGGCTTCGGAAGAGATGACTCCCTCCCTCTCAAAAGGGTCACTTGTTTTGGAACTGGGGGTTTCTACCTATCCTGTCCTGCTTTTGTTCCTGCCTGGGGATGAGAATACAAAACCCCCCTACAGCTACAGTCGCCCTAAGGGAGGGGCAGCAAAAATAAGGCATCGAGCGGAAGTTGCCCTTTCTTGACCTGGGAGACAAAATCTTCCCATTGTCTTTGGAGTCCAGCAGACCTTGTTCAGTGCTTCTCCAAATATTTTCTCCCCCTTGAAGGGAGCAATAGTTAACCTCCATTTATGCCTCATGTCTGCCCGCCTTTGCCTGAGCCAGAGCAGACGTCGAGGCTACAGATGATCCTATTGCCTTTGAAGCAAACCTGGCCGCACTGAGGGTGGAATCAGCTGAAAACTCAACAGCTGCTAGAAGTTTATTAATATGCTGGTGACATCTGACATCATAAGTTGGAATTCTCTCCTGCAGTTTACATATCCAGATCAGAGATGGTATTCAGCAGGTTCTGACCAGTTCTGGAGAACCGGTAGCAGAAATTTTGAGTAGTTTGGAGAACTGGCAAATACCACCTCTGACTGGAGATTTTACAATATCCTTCCCCTGCCAGGCCCACAGAACCAGTAGTAAAAAAAATTGAATCCCACCACTGATCCAGATGAGTGATGCCCTATTGAAAAAGGATGCTTCAGTGGAGGTCTTCACTGCCCAGGCTGCTGACTGATGAATCCTCTGAAGTATCTGTTCCGCTCTCTTGTCTTCTGTTCTCAGTGAGTCCTTGGCCTCAGCAGTAATCTCAGAATTGGACTGCAGGGCAGTTACCAGGGCATCTACTGTGGGTACTTCCAGAGCTCTGGAAAGATCAGTTCCCACATTAAATAACCTCCTATCAAGGAAAGAAGGCTTGGACCTGACCCAGGAGAAGACCACTGCCTTTGGATGACTGTTGTAAACATCTTTGATGAAGGAATGACCTCTGCAGTTTTGGTTTTCTCAGAGAAAAGTGGATCATTGGGGTCCTCAGATGCATCTGCTGGCTCAGGTGGTGCAGGAGCCCTGCCTTGCCCTATGGCATCCTTTGCCTTGAAAAGGAGCAATTTAAATAGGGCCGGTTAAAAAAGCCCTGAAATTACGGGATTCTCAGAATCCAGGCCTTCAATATCAGAGAGGTCTCTCTCTCTCTATCTTATCTCCCATGTCAGAATGGGCAGAGTGATCACATAGAGAGGGAGTGTAAGAATCAGCCTCAGAATACATGAAAAGGTCAAGAAATTGAGAGACTTGTCTCTAGCCCTGTCTGGAAAAAGAGCAAGAAGCTACTGGGGGAGATCGCCTAGATTGCTTTAGGGCCTCCACTAGTTGCTTTACTGCCTCCACTAGTTAAACCTGCATTTTGAACATCTAGATCTTGTCCTACTGCTGGGTGGAGCACTCTGGTTCTTTACACAGTTGTTGCTAGCTATCCTGTTGCTGGACAAAGAAAAATTATCTTCCCTTAGAGGTGTCAAAAGAGACTTCAGGCTCTTGCAATCCAAACTCCAACTCCCCCTATAGCCAGCACCAGCAAATGCCTCGTGTCATTTTGAAGAGACCTGGCTCTTTTCTCCAATGGTCACCCCTCATTTTGGCGGGAATCAATGCTGGTGCTGTGTGAAACAGCTTCCAGGTTTTCTTGGGTTGCTTCTTGCTGTCCCTTAGCCCACAGCCTGTTCAGTGTCCTGTCCCTACGATGCTTATCCCGCTCTGCTGCCTTGGAGTCCCTTAGAACCCCTACAGCCTTGGCTCTTGGCTTGGGGTCTTCTAATGAGGCTAAAACATTTGGTTGTAGGGCTGAGAGAGCTAAACACCCAGTGAGCCGTTTCCTCCACTCTCATATTCACATGGCCAGCATTTACTGTTGAATCTGCCATTTTAAATAACTGATAGGCAGCCTAACTCCCCTGGGAGTCTGCTGACCTGTGGATTCAAGGGCTGAAGGGATTAAACAAGAACCTAAACCAAAATTTGGAAGAGTGTTAAAGATGTCAACTCCAGATTCCAAAGACAGCTATTTTCGTGCCCTTTTAAAATTTTGCTGCTGCGGAACAAACAGGCTTAAAATGGCCATTTAAAGCTACACAATAGCCCTCCCAAGCCAAGACATTAGGGTGTGGAGATTTCCTCTGACACCGCCCTGTCAGCCACTCTTACTTGAAGAGAATCGGCCCTCAGCTGATCCGTCCACATCGCTCCAGGCCGAAGCTTCGAAAGATCGATCTTTTGACAGCCACTCAGTTGGCAGACCAGGAACCAGCTGTTGCTACGACAGCATTCAGGATTGGATTTTGTCTGATTTTATCTAATTAATCTCAGTTTTGTACAGGACTAAAAACATGTTGTCCTGACTGATTGACTGAATCAATTTCTGGGGAACCCTTAGCAACAGGGGAGTGTCCTCACAGATCTGACAGACTCAATCCAATCAGCTAGCAGCAACTGACAATCCAATCCTGGATGCTATCTCCACCATAATGGAGAACAGAGAATTTTATAAAGAATTGACAGAACTGGACAAAATACGGTACTAACAGGAACAGAAGAAAATTTGATAAAAAATTGTACAACTATTTATTGGGTATTAAACTGGAAGAAGAACAAGTGAAGGAGATGATGATAACATGGGCAAAAAAAATTGGATATGCTATAGAAGTAGACAATTGAAACTCTAGGATAAAAATTATAAATTAACAATGTCAACAGCATATAAAGAAAATTTATATAAGATGTTTTACAGATGGCATCTTGTGCCGGCAAGACTGGCAAAGATGTTCAAAAATAAATCAGCTAAGTGTTGGAAATGTCATCAGACACCAGGAACATATTACCACATGTGGTGGACATGTGTAGAAGCCAAGAAATATTGGACAAAAATATACGTGGTTGGAAAAGATGATAAAGCAACATATAGACTTAAAATCTGAAATATTTTTCCTAGGAAAGATACATTAAATTATAGCAAGGAAAAGACATAATCATTTATTTATTAACTGCAGCTAGAATAGTATTTGCTCAAAACTGGAAAAATAAAAAGACTCAGATAGAAGAGAATGTGATCAGGAAAATATTAGAATGTGCAGAAATGAATAGATTAACACTGGCAATTAAACAAACTATATATTATATGATATGGGAATTATTTTATCAATGGTTGGAAAAGAAAAATGTAAATTAGAAATTAAATATATGAACATAGAATATATATAGAGAGAACATATATGGATAAAGAGGGGAAGGAATTAAGAAGGGGATGGTTACAACGATAAGATATATCATGTATAGTAGTTTAAAATAAGCATGTAATTATTTTTGTTATGGTAAGGTAATTGTATTAACCAGAAATATTGTTACATGAGATATTTGTACCCAGATGACACACTATTTAAAGGAAAGATGGATTGTTTGTAAAAATTTAAAAAAAAATAAAAATGCATGTATTACATGAAGACTTAGGATGATTTGTGAGGGTATTTCAGGTGGAATTTCTGAACAAAGTGGGGACTTTTACATGTTTTTGGGCTGCACATTCGTTTTGGGAAGAGGGTAGATGTTTCCATGCCACTAAGTATTGTATGGAGCCATGGTGAGTGCATGAGTCAAGAATATCTTTAATTTCAAAATGTTGTTCCCCTTCCACCATAATGGGAGTTGGAGGTGTGGGAAGAAGTGGTCTGATCTTTGAAGTGATTTCTGGTTTGAATAGGCTGCAGTGAAATACTGGATGAACCTGTCTAAGTGTCTGTAATGACCTGGGGGATGGCAAAAAGTCAACACAGTCCAATAATCAGTAGGAGTCCCTTTATTAGCTCCAACTTTTCCCCCAATGTCCTGGCTGGAGAAAAACTCTCCCAGGAACAGCCTTTGGCTGCAGAGAATTAAGTCCAAAACATGGTCAACAAAAACTACAAGTGCAATCATGGCAAAATGAGGAAATAAGTTTGGCAGGGCAGGAGCAAGAATTCCAGACATGAAGGCACAGCAATAACTCAAATGGTTGGGAAGACTATTTAGAAAATAGTTTGACCCCTTCCTCTCTGTGGCAGTCCCTCAATATTGGAACACTGCTATCATGTCTCCCCTGGTCCTTCTCTTCACTAGACTAGCCAAACCCAGTACCTGTAACTGTTCTTCATATTTTTAGTCTCCAGTCCCCTAATCATCCTGGTTGCTCTTCTCTGTGCTTTTTCTAGTCTCAACCTTTTTTGTAATGTGAACAAAACTGGATGCAGTACTCTAGGTATAGTCTTACTAAGGCTTTATAGAGTGGTATTAGTACTTCCCTTGATCTTGATTGTATCCCACCCTGTTAATACAATTTAGGATTGGCATTTAGCTTTTTGCTGCTGCTGGCATACTGCTGGCTCATATTTAGCTGGTTGTCCACTAAACTACAAGATCCCTCTCACAGTTGCTGCTATTAAGCTTGGTTCCTCCAGTTCGATATGTGTTCTTTTAGTTTTTCTTGCCTAAGTGTAGAACTTCACTTTCTCTACCTTAGAATTTCATTTTGGTTAGATACGGCCCAGTGTTCTAGTCTGTCCAAGATTCATTTGGATCTTGGAGTGCTATCTTCTTGGGGTTAGCTATTGCCTGCCAGCTTAGTATCATCTGCAAATTTGTAAGTTCCCCTTCAATTACCTTAACTAAGTCGTTAATGAAGATACTGAAGAGTACTGGACCTAAGAAGTAACCTTGTGGGCACCCCACTTCTAACTCCCTCCATGTAGACCCATTAAGGACTATTCGTTAAGTATGATT
Source organism: Laticauda laticaudata (assembly GCA_004320025.1). Lineage (NCBI taxonomy): Eukaryota > Metazoa > Chordata > Lepidosauria > Squamata > Elapidae > Laticauda > Laticauda laticaudata. Next base: position 17,859 of record BHFT01022975.1, on the reverse strand, counting down.
TGTCAGCCAGTTACGAGTCCATTTAGTGATGCTATTATTCCACTTTTCTAGTTATAAATAAATACATTGTGGTCTACTTTGTTGAATGCCTTGCTGAAATAATATATATTATGTCCACAGTATTTCGCTGTCTACTAATTTAGTCACTATGTTGAAGAATGAATGAAAATTGGTTTGGCAATTCTGTTTTTAACAAACTTGTGCTGACTACTACGCTGTTTCTCAAATAATAAGCCGAGTCTTTTTTTTTTTTTTGGCCCCCAAAAAACAGCTAGGCCATCTTTTGGACTGAATTAATTTCCCCCCGCGCACACCTCGCGTAGAGTGCCCCTCGGGCATTCCTAACCGCCAATCATGGTGAGCGCAGAGGGCTCCCTACCCTCACCAAGTGCCTTTGCTGCAGACCCGTGTATGGTATTGGTTGCAGGCCAGGTCAGTGGGCGGGCGGCTGGCGGTGTTGGATGTCAGCCTTGGGCAGGGCATTTTAAATTGCAAGACCTTCAATGCCCGTCATTGCTGCTTCCCTCTGCGCTGTTGCTTTCCCTTCGCATTCCTCCACCGGCAAGTGTTTTCAGCCACCTCTTGGCAGGGGAGCCACCTCTGTAGCTTCCGACAGTTCCCACTGGCACTGACGCCTCTCTCGCCAGCGCTGTCTCCAACAACAGCAGCAACGCTGGCAGGAACTATGGAAGTGTTTCAGCCGCTTCTCGGGCGGGAACCACCTCTGTAGCTTCCATGGTTCCCCACCGGCAGTGCCACTGTTCTCTCGGCCAGCGCTGGTGGGAACTGTAGAAGCTACAGAGGCAGCTCCCCAACCAAGAAGTGGCTGAAATGCTGCTGGTGGAGAAATGCGAAGGGAAGCAGCAGCGGTGGAGGAAGAAGCAGCAGCGGGCACTGAAGTTCTCGCAATTTAAAGTGCCCTGCGAGGCCGACATCCATGCACCACTGCCCGCCCACCCACTGACCTGGCCTGCAAACCAGCACCATACCCGGTTGCAGCAAAGGTGTTGGCAGAGGTAGGGAGCCCTCCAGTTTCCACCGTTAGGAGCGGCTGGTGATGAGGGCGTAGCTGCACATGGGGCGCTCCTAAACAGCAAGTTCCCCCTCCATTTTGCATGTTTAAAATAGGCCTAAATTTGGGGGAGGGGCTTAATTTCATTTTCATGCCTAGAAAACATGGCTGGCTCTTCCTATGGGGGAGCGTATTGTTGGGGAAACATGGTAGTTATTACGTTACTTGTTTCTAGTTGTTGGCAGATCTGTTTTTTTTTAATCATCTTTTCCAGTATCTTCCCGGGTATTGATGTCAGGCTGAATTGGTCTATAGTTTCCCCTGTTTTTTTTTTCCCCTTTTTTGACGATGGAACCACATCAGCTCTTTTCCAGTCCTCTGGTAGTTCTCCGGTGCTCCAGGATTTTTGAAAGATATGGTGCAGTGGTTCTGAGATGACCTCTGCGTTTCTTTAAAACTCTGGGATGTAACCCATCAGGCCCTGGTGATTTGTGTTCATCAAGGCCAGACAGGTCTTACTATTTTTTTGCTTATTTTAAACTTTTATTCTGGGTCTGTCATTTTCAGTTATGTTTTTGGTGGTTGAGCTAGTTTTCTTTTTGTGTGAAGAACAGATCAAAGAATGAGTTGAGCAGCTTCTGCTTTCTCTTGTCTGCCTGTTACTCCTTGCCATCTCTCTCTTTAGTGGACCAAACTGTTTCCTTGATTTTTTTTCTTATTAATTTATATGTTTGAGAAACTTTTTTTTTAATTATCTTTGACTTTTGTTGAAAGTCTTTGTTCGTTCTGAGCCTTTTGTTCCTGACTTTGTCTTTGGCAGATTCTGGCTATCTGCTGGAATTCTGGCCTTACTTGTATGTCCTTCTTCGCCATTTTTGTACTTGTCCTTTTTTTCTTTCAATTTGCCAGAGAGATTTTTGTGCAGCCATGCTACTTCTTCTTGATTTCTTTGTTTTTCTTTCTCAGTGGTATTGTGCTGGTCTGGGCTTCTATGATCATACTATTCAGAGTTTCCCAAGATTCTTGAGTTGTTTTTCCCTTTTGGATTTTCATCCATGGAATCTTTCCCAAGTTCTGAGTTTATTCAAATCAGCTCTTTTAAAATCCAAGACTCTGGTATCATTATGTTCCATTGTTTGTGTTCTTTTGAATTCTAGTATGACATGCACTCTCACACAAAGGTTCCTGCAGTTTCAACTCCCTCTATCACTTCTTCTCGTAAGAATTAAGTCCAGTATGGCTGTCCCTCTAGTTCGATCCTCTACCTTTGGATCAATAAAGTTGTCAGCTAGGTTGGTTCGGAACTATTTGATTTCTCACTTGGTGCAGAATTAGTTTTCCAGTTGATATCAGCATAATTGAAGCCCCCATTACTATTGTTGCATTGTTTCCTACATGTTTGCCAAGATGGTTGGCAAAAATGACATCTATTTTTTCTACTTGATCGGGTAAGCTATAATATATCACCTATGGCCATGTCATTTTTTTTTCTTTTATATTGACCCATATGCATTCTAGGAGGTTTTCATCTTTGGTTCCATATATTTCTGTAGCAAATAGTGGCCCTCACATACAGTGCAACCCATCTCCTCTTTATGGGGTCTTGGGTTTTTTTGAAGAGTTTGTATCCTCTACCAGTAGTTGTCCAATCATGGGTTTCATCATCAAGTGTTCTGTTATCCCAACTATATTAGTCTACCTTCATGTGTTCATATTCGAATTCAACCCTGTTTGTTCCTCCAGACTTTGTGCATTTGTATATAGGCACTTGAGATCTTTATGTCTGACACTGTTTACTGTCTACATAACACATGCCTGCCTGCCCCTACTTTCTTGCTACCTGTTTGATTAATGCACATGGTATGGTACTCAATATTAAGAATGCTTGGTTTTGGTTGACAGCAAGGTTGATAATCTTACCTGCAGAAACATCTATTTTACATGCACTGATATCTTATTAATTTTAGCTGCTGGGGACAGAAATGTTCTATATCCATTAATTCTCTGCCCCTGCTGTTCAGTTTAAATGTTTATCCAGGAAATCTGTGAATTTATTGCCAAAGTAATTCAGTTCCCTTTCTTTGAGGATGCAAACCATCTCTTCTGTACAGTTTTTCATTGGACCAGCTGCAGACATCATGACTAATAAAACCAAAGCCTTCCCTTTTACACCACTCCTTTATGCCATCTCATATAACTCCGCTACAGCGCTGGCCTTACCCTTTTTGTTCCTTTGTGTACTGGTATAAACCTGCTTGAAAAGATAAGCCTACAGCCCAAACTACTAAGTTAATACCCTAAACTCTGGAAGTCTTTCTGAACAGGAAGTACACTCTTCTGGGACAGATACATTTGTACCAAGATGTATAATAGCATCAACATCACAGTCCTTATTGGCATTCTTGGCTATCTTAAGAATACGCCTCTTGTCTCTGCTGGCAGTAGCACCTGAAAGACACCTGACCTCTTTCAAAACCTCCTATATCTTTCCTAAATTTACATCCCTTACAATGAGTCGCTTAACTAGAAGGTAGCTTCTCTTTTGGATACCTTGCTCTTCTTGTGTGACTGATGCGTAATACCGTGATTCACCGACTTTCTTCCTTCAAAAGTAAAGTCTTCTTCTAGGACGCATAGATCCCCAGCCTTTTGAGTTATTATTATCACAACTACCTTGAACCAATCACTTTAGTGTCCCTATTAAGGTCACAAGGGCACTGTATCTGTTATGCTGGGACAGCAGCGAGAAGCTTTGTGTTTATGGTCTCACATCTCTCAACCCTGCCCAGATCCTGCCGGTGTCCATTACTGCCTTTTTCCTGTAGGATACTTAAAGTGGTAGTGGGGGCTGATAGCATGGCAGATCAATAGATGGCTGGATGGGCACTCTAATTTTTCTGTTTGGAGAGCACAGATTAAGGAGATTTATAGGTAATCTGTCATAGCAGATCCGGTAATATTTTTTTTACAAAGAAGAGCATAGCATGCAGACCGGTAATTTTTTTTTACAAAGAGGACATAGTACTGCAAAAGACAGCTGCAAAACAAGTATTACACTGAATCAAGCCAATCATTTTGTAATAAAATAAAATCACAATCTCAAGCGCACTAACCCTGAATGTATTATTGGTATTTCTAGTTCACAGTTATATGATTCGCACGCCGTTAGGACCGCTATCTGCCTCCCTCACAAGCAGCCGGCAGCTCCTCTCACCAACCTCTGGGAAGCTGAAATGCAATGGAAGCAATTCAAACTGCCTTTCTCTTTTGTACTCACTCTCTGCCTCCCTCACAAACACCCAGCAGCTACTCCCACAACCTCTGAGAAGTTGAAATGCAACGGAAGCAATTCAAACTGCCTTTCTACTTTGTACTCACTCTCTGCCTCCCTCACAAGCAGCCAGCAGCTCCTCTCACCAACCTCTGGGAAGTTGAAGCTGCTTCGTTGGTTCAGCTACTTGTTGAAGGAGGCCAGAGGTTTTTCCAGTTCTGTGTTTCATCAAATTGAGCAGGCTGGGATTCTGATATCATAGTTTGCACTACTTCCTCTCAGCAACTGTCAAATTGGAGTTTTCTCGACAGGGCGTCTACCAGTATGTTTTTCTCTCCTGGGATATATTTCATGTTAAAGTTGAACCTCTGAAGTATTGAGTCTTGTTTAGGTGATAGCTTTTGAGGGGTCTTTAGAGCCTCGAGGTTTTTGTGATCAGTCCGCACCTCAAACTGCTCCTTCACTCCTTCCAGGAAATGCCTCAAGATAGTAAAGCCCGTTGCACTGAAAACACTTCTTTTTCCCAAACCACCCACCTACGCTCTGTGTCTGTCAACTTTTTGAACACATAAGCACAAGGCATTAGCTGGTTTTGAGAGTTCTCCTGGAGAAGAATGGCCACGACAGCCACATCACTAGGATCAGCTTGGACGGTTGGGTCAGGGTGTTGGAGGATGGGCTCAGCTGCAAATAGGTGTTTTAAGGTTTCAAAAGATTTCTGACAGTCCATTGTCCAAGCAAGGGGTTGATTGGGTTTTAGTTTGGTCAGGGAAGGCCCAGTTTTCAGTAACTCTTGTTAAAGGCAAATGAAAGAATAAATTGTCTATAGAAATTTGCAAAACCCAAAAAGCTTTGAAGTTGTTTACGTGTTTTGGGTGGTTGCCAGTCTAGCACCACTCTCACTTTTCCAAGGTCCATCTCAATTCCCTATTTGGACACTCGGTAGCCTAGGTAATCCAGTGACTCTTTATGAAATTCACATTTTGACAGCTTTACATATAACTTGGCAGCTAAAAGTTTTTTCAGGACTTGCCCCACCAATTTGACATGTTCTTCGATGGTTTTGCTGAATATTAGAATGTCACCAAGTAGACAAGGACCCCTTTGTACAGGTGTGGATGCAGCACTTCATCGATGAGTTGCATACATACTGTGGTGGCCTCCTGGAGTCCAAAAGGCATGACTCAGAATTGGAAACTATCAAAGGGCAGTTAAAGGCTGTTTTCCACTCGTCACCCTCTTTTATGTGGACTCAGTAGTAAGCTTCTCTCAGATCTAGTTTAATGAAGACCTTGCCTTTAGACACATGATTTAATCATTCCTTCGTGAGGGGGAGGGGTACATGTTTTTCATGCATACCACATTCACGCCCTAAAATCCATGCATAATCTTAAGCCGCCATCTTTTTTTTCTTTGAACAGCACTGGGGTGGCCAACCTAGATTTGGCAGGTTCAATGAAACCTGTCTAAATTATTATTGATGTATTTTCTCAACTCAGTCATTTCAGCTGTGTCATGGGTCATCTTTGGTTTTGGCAGTTTTGCCCCGGGTTCTAATTCTATGGCACAATCAGTGGCTTGATAGGGAGGTAGAAGATTGCATTCTCTTTGCTAAACACCTCGCCCAAGTCCCTGTACTGTTCAGGGACTTGGGGCGCACCTGGAGGAGAGTTTGAAGCTGTGACTGCTGCTTCAGGTTGGGGATCTTTGTTGGGTGGCAATTTCTCTGTGGGAGGAAGGGGGCAGTGAGCCAACCCCAATTATGATTTACTGGTATCCATCCTCCCACTTCATAGTAGGGGCCCATTTATCCAGCCAAGCAAGTTCCAAAGTCAGCTTTGGAAGTCATATTCCACACTGCCACATAGCCTCAGAAAGTGTGAGAAGAGTGATTTTAATTAAGTAGCTCTGAGTAGACAAAATAAAGGTCATTTAAGTTCAAGGTCATTTAGTATGGCAAAACTCGCTTTCAGGAATAACTGCACTGCTGAATGGAGTTGTTTACACCCAGTCAAGGCCAACCAACCTAGAACTCCAGATGGACGTAAACACCTGAAGAGGTGCCCCCATATGACACTATGTGGGACATGGATTGGACATTCAGGTTGGGTCCCCGGGGGGAGGGATTTGGGGAAACTTTCAATATGTAACTTTTGTGTCTTTTGGCTCAGATCTTGTTTTTCTTTCTCTGCTATTATTTCAAACTCAATAAAAGTACCTCTTTTCTACCTCAATGGAGTAGGCCCTTTTCTTTCTTGGATTTTGAATGGAGGCAGGCCTGACACTTACTTTTTAGTAGATCTACTCTTTCCTAAATGGATGGCTGGGAAAGGAGAGGCAGGGGGAGGAGTAGCTGTTGTCCACTCCAATGTGAGGTACTGCAGGGTTCTTCTCTCTCACCATTCGTACTGTTTAACGCTTATACAAAGACATTAAGCGAGTCAACCATCAGTTTGGGAAAAGATAACATGAGTATGCTGATAATACCCTGAGTATCATAAGTATGCTGATAATACCCTACCACAGGGTAGATCAATTATGCTGTGGAAGAAGAAAACAAGAGACCTTTGCCTTTCGAACATAGCACTGAATCTCTGGAATAGCCTTTCACCAGCAATTCCGGTGGCATAACTACTCCTAGCATCAGAAAACTATGGAAAAAAACAAGCTATTAAAAAGACTTTTCAGAACAACGTTCCCCAAGCCCTCCATGTTGACCTGACTTGGGGGGGCAGAATAGAGGATTGTTTTGTGTGAGGTGCAGGGCAGGCACATGTATGTGTATACCACTCACACAAGTGGGGCTGCAGCACTGGCACCTCCATTCACATGAGTGGGGCTGCAAGGACTAGCATCCACTGCTCATGCGAGTGGGGCTGCACACATGCATGTGCATGCCAGCCCACCACTCACACAGCCCAGTTGCAAATAGGCCACGGCCTGGTAGTGGGCCAAAGCCCAGGTTGGAGACCCATTATAGAGGTTAAAATCTGAACATCAGTATACTTAATAATAATAATATTCTTGATAGTCTTTATTATAATAATGCTAATAGGACTATTAATTTATTACATTATTGATGGTGTTTGATTATTTAATCCTTAACTATAAACCATCATTAATCTTTTAAAAGTAATTATTTATAAATATAATTGTTTAAATTAAGAATGTCAGTTAAATTGGAAAAATATTAGATTTTTTTGAAAAATCTGAAAATTTACAGGAAAATGTATAGCTACACTAATAAAATTCAAATAATTTACAGACCTGCAGTATGAGTAAATGGGACTAAACGAAAAGGGAATGATTAGAGTAAAATAAATAAAATAGATTGGAATAAATGAAATTAGAGGAAAAAAACATTTGTACACAGAAAATATGTTCTACTTGTTTTACACAAAAAGGACTAAGTACAGATTAAATAAGTATTGAACAGTTTAAAGCTGTCAGCATTCCAAGTAAATTCTCCAAACGATTCAGAACTCTGAGACAACGTCCATCAAAGTAAGAATTTATTAGAATAGTCATGTTGGCACATCTGGGGAAAACCCAAATCTGAATTCCCGCGTTTTCCCTCCTCTATGCTAAAACTCACACCCTGCCCCATTTAGTGACTCCAGATCTCATTGGCCAATCAATCTCCTGTCTCAACTGCTGCCAAATTCCAGTCACTCTCCTCCAGGTGCCGGCTGCGCCAGCAAAGACTCATTTCTGGCAGAGTTTGGGGGAGAGAAAGACTTCTGCTACTTCTGCTGCTTTCCTTGGCAAGGGGGGAGAGAGAGAGAGACAGACAGACAGACTGACTTTTGGCTTCATGCAAGCAAAAGCAGCATTTCTCTTCCCCCAAACTCCACCAGAAATGAGTCTTTGTGAGACTTGTCATGCCGGCACAGCCTCTGGAGCAGGATGCCTTGCAGGTTCACAAAGACTCATTTCTGGTGGAGTTTGGGGGAGAGAAAGAAAGACTTTTGCTGCTTTCCTTATGCGCAGCCAAAAGCAGAAGCAGCAGAGACCCTGGGAAAATCCCTAAAAATGTATGCAGGAAAATCCTCCACCCCGTTTTCCTACTGATCGATCTTTCTTTATTTGGGATCGCAGAATACCATCTCTCTCTCTCTCTCCCCCCCTCCCGAGAAGGGAGCTAAAAAGCAGGTTAGTGAAGGAATGTGGCTGCCTTGGTGGTGGTGGGGTGTGTGTGTGTGTGTGTGTGTGTGTGTGTGTGNGAGAGAGAGAGAGAGAGAGAGAGAGAGAGAGAGAGCGCCTCCAAGGTTAGATCGCATCTCTCTCTCCCCCCATCCCCAGCGGCAGTGGTGGAGCTTCAGTGCTTGGCCAGTGGGAAGCCAGGCAAGGTGCATCACTCACTCTTTTTGGCCGTGAAAGAAGCAGCCCGGGGATCAGGCGAGGTGGAAAAAAAAGGACACCCCTCGAAAAGACAGCTTGGCTGTTTTTTAAACACAGTACAAGGTAAGACCAATGGTGGGGGAGGGAAATCCGCCCTGGGATGGCTTGCTCACATTGGCAGGAAAGTTGATTCCATATTCCAGAGCTGCAGTAGTCACAGGACTGGCCCTTTGGTCATCCTGGGGCAGCTCTGGGATGACCAAAGGGCCAGTCTTGTGACTACTGCAGCTCTGAAATATGGGAATGACTTTCCCACCAATGTCAGCAAGCCACTATCAGTCAAAATTCATATTAGTGGTCCATGGGATTTAAAATTATGAGTTCGATGGTCCCTAAGACAGGTTGGCAAACCCTGCTCTAGGCAACTCAGGCATGGGCACAAAATTCATCCCACTAATAATTTGGAAAGGTCTTAGTCCAGTGCTGCTGTGAACTGTGTTGTAAGCTATTTCCATGAAGGGTACCAAATCAGCCCAATTGTCTTGTTGGTAGTCCACTTAATATCTCAGTTACTGCTCCACCATGGCATTTGTCCATTCCGCAGCCCCATTTGTGCTCAAATAAAAAGCAAAGCTCAGTCCCTGAGAGGACCCAATGGACCGTAAGAACTCCCTCCAGAACTTCACTTTAAACTGGACTCCTCGATCAGAGATGACCTGGCAGGGTACTCCATGCACTCTATAAATCTGCTTGATGAATATTTTCACTTGTTTCTCAGTGGATGGTAGCCTGGAGCAAGTGGTGAAATGAGCCTGCTCAGAAAATAAGTCAATCACTGTCCAAATGACGGTGCTTCCGCCGCTCTATGGAAGTTCAACTATGAAATCCATGGCGATCTCTTCCCATGGTCAGCTGGGGTCAGCCACAGGTTGAAGCAGACCAGATGGTTTTCCTGGTCTCGTTTTCATGGCAGCACACGTGGACCAGATTTTTACATAGTCCTCTACATCTGCCTTCATTTTCGGCCACCAAAATTGGCTCCTTGGTAAATGAAGGGTCTTAGAAACCCAAAATGACCAGCCAACCAGGAGCTGTGACTGCACTTTAATGCTTTCAATCTCAGGCTGGCAGGGACATACAGCTTAGTCCCTTTCCAAGCTAACTCATCACGCAAGTTTAGGGTGTTTGGGTTGTCCTTTAGCTATGGATCAGTGGAGTGCGCAGACTTCAGTATTTTGGTGATTGGGTCTCCCATGGGCAGGGGTGGGATTCTACCGGGGATTCTACCAGTTCACATCTATTCGCTAGAACCTGTTGTTAACTTTCTGAGCAGTTCAGAGAACCAGTTGTTAGAAGAAATCTCCTTTTGGTTTGTTTCACTTTACAGGGCTAAATCTATAAGGAAGGCAGGAAACATTATGTTGTTGTTACTAGCCTAATCTTTATTGCCCTGCTTACAGAAACCGCCTCTCCGTTTCTGTTAACCCTTGTTACATTCTTGGTAATGCTTTGCTGGGGCTTGCCACTTGACTTTCTTAAAAGGGAAGGGTTGTTTTAAGCTTTTTACACTGCTGTTGGGAGGAAATACTCCCCTGTTGGAGTTCTTCCAGCTGGGATGCAACTATCAGCACTTTGAAGAAATAATTGAAAAACAAAGCAGAACTGCCAGAAAGACACTTTTAATGACAAGGAACCAAGATGAGTAACATTCAGCAAGGCTTTTTGGCTAACTAGAAAAGAGTAGAGTAGAGTGGAGTGGAGTGGAGTGGAATGGAGTGGAGTAGGGTAGAGTAGAATTCTTTATTCGCCAAATGTGATTGGACATATAAGGAATTTGTCTTGGTGCAAATGCTCTTAGTGTACATAAAAGAAAAGATATATTTGTCAAGAGAATCATAAGATACAACACTTAATAGTCATAAGGTACAATAAGCAATCAAATCATACTAGGAAACAATATAAATCATAAGGATACAGGCAACAAAGTTACAGTCATGCAGTCACAAGTGGGAGAGGATGAGTGATAAGGAGTGGTGAGAAAATTAATAGTAGTGCAGATTTTGTAAATAGTTGGACAGTGTTCAGGAAATTATTTGTTTAGCATAGTGATGGCATTCCGGAAAAACTGTCTTTGTGTCTAGTTGTTCTGGTATGCAGTGCTCTATATCAGTGCTGGCAAAACTTTTTCGGCTCCCATGCCAATAATTGCAAGCTTGGCACTGGTTTTAACGGCCTTTCTGGGGGGCATGTGATCTTTCCTTAAATCTGGATGGTTTCCTTAGGATATCTTGTGAGGTGAGTGAGACCAGCTGATATCTTTAAGTGGTGCAAATGGATCTGAGGATTGCTTCTCTTTCTGAAGAGCTTATATGAGCCCTCTGCTAAAGGGTTTCACTTTATGAGCAAGAATTTACTTAAATAAATTTATTATTATTTAAAAATAAAAATATTTATTTATTTGCTGCTGATAGTTATCACTACATTTTAACTATTTTAATTCCTCAAGGTGCTCGGGCACCCTACCTGATTTGTAACTCCGGCTTGCAGGTATTTCTAATCTAATGATTGATATTTAGGGCAGCTTTCTGCAAGCAAATAAGCTTTTTGTATTTTTAAACAGGTAATTCTTGACTTACAACAGTTCATTTAGTGACCATTCAAAGTTACAATACACTGAAAAAAGGGACTTTTTTGTTTTTCACACTTACGAACGTTGCAGCATCCCCACAGTCATGAGAGGCCAGGCAATAATCACCCCTCGACGTGAGGGATGTCAAGTTGGCCATGCCCACCCAGTCACATGACCACCCAGCACACCTACCCAGCTAGTCATTAGGGCAGAGAATCGGTTGTTAAATTATTTGAATCCCACCCCTGCCTGGGGAGCTGTCTCGACTCCTGGCTAGGCTTTGTGTAGCCTTTGGGCAGTTTGCTAAGACTGGGGCACTATGGCGTGTATGACTTCTTCCTGTTGGCAGTTGAACTGAGGTTTTCTTGACAAAGTATTAGCCAACTTGTTCTTCTCTCCTGGGATGTACTTCAGCTCAAAGCAGAAACCTTTCAACTATTGCACCGAGTGGACTTGCTTAGGGGACAGCTTTCTAGGGGACTTTAGTGCTTCTAGGTTTTTACGATCAGTCCAGCCTTTGAAAGGCACTTTGCTGCCCTCTAAGAAATTCCTCAAAGAGAGCCCATCTGACTGCAAAGGCCTCTTTCTCTCCATATGGCCCATCGCCTCTTGGTGTCGGTGAGATTTTTGGACACATAGGCACAAGGTTGTAGTTGGCCCAGGGAGTGTTCCTGTCGAAGCACTGCGGCTACTGCAACACCTTTAGCATCAGCTTGCATGACAAACGGCCGTTCGGGGTCCAAGTGTCGTAGGATTGGCTCTTTGGAAAACAATCCTTTTTAACTTTTCAAGTGCTTGTTGACATTCAAGTGTCCAATTTATAGGTTGGTTGGGTTTGGGCTTGGGGTAGGTCCCCTTTGTTTTTAATAGTTCAGTAAGTGGCAGGGCTATCTCAGCGAATGCGGGAATGAACTGCCAGTAAAAGTTTGCAAATCCCAGGTTGATTCCGGGTGCGAAGAGGTTGCCAATCCAGTACGGCTTTAACTTTTCTTGGGTCTATTTCAATCTCCTTCTTTGACACTTGGCAGGCCAGGTAGTCTAAGGAGATCTTGTGGAATTCGCACTTTGACAACTTGGCATAAAGCTTACATCTAGGAGTTTTTTCAGTACTTTTCTCACCAGTTTCATTTGTTCCTCCATTGTCTCGCTGAAAATGAGAATATCATGCAATTAAAGTAGAACTCCCTTATATAAGTGCTCGTGCAGCACCTCATTAATGAGTTGCATAAACACTGCTGGGGGTCCCTGTAGTCCAAGTGGCATAACCTTAAATTAGAAGCTGCCTAATGGGCAATTGAAGGCAGTTTTTCATTTATCGCCCTCTTTTATCTACATGCAGTAGTAGGCTTCTCTAAGGTCTATCTTTGTAAACACTTCCCCTCACCAGATGGTTAAGCATGTCCTTCATGAGAAAGATGGGGTATTCTCTACGCACATGGCATTTATCCCATGAAAATCAATGCAGAGGCTCAAAACACCCTCCCCCCTCAATCTTTCTTTCCTTTTAACAATACGGGGGCTTGCGACCTTAGATTTGGTGGGCTGAATGAATCCTTTCGCTAAGTTGGTATCAATATATACTTCCTCAATTCATCCATTTCTTTAGGGGTCATCAAATACATTTTTGGCTTTGGTAGTTTCACCCCTGGTATGAATTCTATCGCACATTCAGTGGGTCAGTGGGGAGGAAATACTTGTCTTTGCTAAAAACTTCTGCTGAGTCTTGATATTCTTTGGATATATGCGGGCAACGAGGCAGCACCTCCATTGTGGAGGCCACTCCCTCTTTCTGGCTGTAATTGCTGGGCCCCTAGGCTGGCTGGTTCTCAGATTGCAGGAGGGGTGGTAGATTGCGGGAGGGGTGGCATTCTTATCTTACAATAGCCATCTTCCTGTATTGATGGGGGCCATTTGCCAAGCTAAGCCAACGATGAGTGCTTCGGTCATTTTGGGGGCAACTATGAATTGTATAATTTCCCAGTGCCATCCCATCTCTAGCCTTACAGGTTTGGTGATCAAAGTCACTGACTCTCCTTCAATTAGCAAACTATTTACTTGTTCAAAGCAGATAGGGCAGCTCAGTATTCTCATTTGTATCTCTAAATTTTGCAGTCTGAGAGTTGATTAAACACCGGGGGAAGCCGGTGTCTATTCCCATGGGCTCCTGTCCAGGGAACTATGCAAGATTTTATGGCAAAAGAGTAGATGGCTTCACTTAACATCAGGTCCTCATCGCCACTCCCACTAGAGCCAATAACCTCCAAAGCCAGAATTCCCTCCTCATCAGACTGCAAGGGACCTCTACGACTTGCCAAGGAAATTCCCCTGGTCTTGCAGCTTTCGGGGAGTTTTCTTCGGCAGCTGCAGCTGACATTCACACCTGGGAAATAGGGGCCAACAACAGGTATTCCGAGGCTCAGTGGCCTTGCTAACCACACCTGAAGCACTTGACTCCAGGGGCTGCCATTGGTTGCATCTCTACCAGAGGCTTGCTGGCCCATCTCTGGCACAGATCTTTGGTGGGAGTGAATTTCTAAGTCCATAGTCACCACAATCCAGTACCAATCTTGCATCTGGTCAGGCACCCCTGAAGGCGCATCCTTGTCTATGGTCCTGATCCAGGGCTTCTTTAAAGTAGTAGACGAAAAGTCACTTGGGCCAATCTTGTAATTTTCTGGCCACTCTTCTAAACTCCCACACAAACTCCTTGGGGGGGCTGACTGTGCTGTTTCAGTCCTTTGACTTCTGCCTCAGCTTCCTCCTAGTTAGCCATGTCCTCAAATCAGCTTTTAGGGACTGCATGAATTCATCCACATCTTCCAACTCAGGGGCTCTGTTGTGGAGTTGAGCAATCTAGTCTGCAGCTTCCCCCTCTCATATTATCTGCAATGATTGAGATCATGTCTTGATCCGACAATATTGAGCCCCATACTGATAAATGTGAGTGCAGATTCAGTTTAAAAAATAGGCCAGCTTTCCTGGGGTGCCGTCAAAGTTTGCCAGGAATTGTGGTGGGGCAGCTGCTGGTGGGGCTGCTGTGGCTGGATGGATCAATGGTGGGACAGAAGCTGGCATCCACTGGTACTGGATCCACCACAGCCTGGGAAAAAGGTCCATTCAGGAGGAATTTGGTCAGCCGGTAGTAAACTGGGAGGCGCTGGTGGGAGATGACAGCCCAGCCTGGAGTCCTCTTATACCTCCCCTGGTGCCTAGGCTTCAGTGCCCCAGGTGTCTGGGGTGTTGCCCGGCCGCTGAATCCTGCTAGGCCATGGCTCCAACAGATTGGGTCTGAAGCAGAAAGCTATGCAATCCTTGGTCCAGCCAGTGCCAAGTGGAATGAAGCCAAAGTCCTGCTTTTGACTGCCGTGCTCCCTGAGCCCGAAAAGTGGTACATAGGCTAGGCTAGAATCCAACCAGGTTGGATTGGATATGGGAACATCTAGGCAGTGGATCCCATATTCAGCAGATTGAACTTCTCAGGTAGACCTGCAAGCGACTGGCTCTTTGACAATTGGAGCCTCCATTCCCTGGATAAAACTCCAGAAGCTCAAAGGTCTCCACTCAAAGGCTACTACTTGCTTGGGTTGTCCCAATACCCCTGAAAGCCCTAGGGTTATCATTGCAGGCTCCAATTCTAGCTGCTGTTGTTGGTTGGGACTGCCATAGGCCCAGCTCCTTGGGTTGGGCACCACTCCAGAGTTTGGCCTCCGCCACTTTGCGAGAAGCCGTTGGGTTTTCTTTAGATGCAGATTCAGGTTAATGTCAGCATTCAATAAACTCTCCAAACGATTCAGAACTCCGAGACAACATCCATCAAAGTAAGATTTTATTAGAGTAGTCATGTTGGCACATCTGGGGAAAACCCAAATCTGAATTCCTGCATTCCCCCCCCCCCATGCTAAAACACACATCGGGTCCCATTTAGTGACCCTCAGATCACATTGGCCAATTAATCTCCTGTCTCAACTACTGCCAAGTTTCAGTCACTCCAATCCAGGTGCCAGCAGCTTGTCCTTGATCGCTGATGAAATAATGTTGTAGCTATATTCCCTTCGCTACTCTCCCATTCCCATCCCCCGCTGTGGTAGCCTGGAATCTTTCTCAAGATGGATCCAGGGCTGACAAAAGCAATAACATGAAAGATGTGGCCAGATGTTGGGGAAACAACTTCCTCTAAGACTGACAGGGAGTAACTTTGGGAATTGGGGAGGAGGCGCACAGGAATTAAAGAACCCCAAAGTGACAAAGGATTGACCCCTAGGTGTTTTGACCCAGCCAAAGTTTCCGAAAGCAAACACAGATAAACTCCAAAACTGAAACGTTCACAGCTTTATTGCACAAATAACTCTCTTTGTAGGTAACAGATGGCTTGCAACCAATTAATCCAATAAATCAGAGTCTGTAATCATCACACAAACTCCTTTGAACTTTTGCTTTTTGCAAAGGCAAAAGCCGTTTGAAACCAGGCTTATATTCCCGAGAGGGAGTGGCCATTAATTAGTATTCATACTCCCAAGTCGCCTGTGCTGCTGTTCCATGAACCATCCTGCTCTCACTCACACCCAGCACAGGCTTTTGCTGGTAGTTAGAATCTTTAATATTATTATTTGCAAACAAAATGAAAGTTTCCTATTTAGAATAAGCTGTCAGGTGAGTAAAACAGTGATTTTAGGTTAATCGGTTAATCATACATAGTTGGAGAAGTACTCAAATTATTTTAATTAAAACAATAACATATTACATATTCCTTTATTTGTTTAAACATCAATGTTTAGTAACTGAAGTGCATAAACAAAATATCTTTGAAAAAACGAACAAAAGAACTTAAACTGAATATATCAGCTGGGTACACAAAAAAAACCTTCAAACACAGTCTTCTGCAGCTCACTCATTTTCATACTCATTCTCTTGTTTGTTCATGAACTGGAAAAGTAAAACAAGCTTTCCTACTTTATCAGATCCCAGATGATTTCTCAGTTTAGAGTGAAACTTTTTTTAAAACCTCATCAGCAAACATGTATTTTTTGAATGGTTCCCCTTTCGCTCTGAACTTCATTATAGTTGGCACTAGAGATGGATGATTGCTGGATACTCATGTCATGACTAACTCCTCTTCTTCAGCACTTAAGGTTTGACCCTCATACTGAATATTGACCATGTTTACAAGAAANTCATGTCATGACTAACTCCTCTTCTTCAGCACTTAAGGTTTGACCATACTGAATATTGACCATGTTTACAAGAAAATGAGTTGCAGATGGTTCTTGTCCTATTCGCTTTTTAAAATCTTGTAATTTCTGCTTGTCGGTGTGTTCTGTTTTTAAGCGCTCGCTTAAGTTCCTTCCAAATTTCAACAGCATCAGCAATAAAATAAATATTTTTTCTGGATGTTGTTTCAAGCTTCAGAAACAGGTTTCAGGATGCTCAGCATATGATCAACATTTCTCTTAAGCCCAATGATGAGGATTTTGGCTGTGATAGTCCCATCTATTTTTTCTCGTTTGCTCAGTCATCAGAATAAGCCAATTTTTTATATATTGTTCAAAAGTCCACTACAAAGTTCCATCTAACACCTTATGGGAGCATTAACTTGGTTCCACCCATTATTTTCAGAGCTGATGCTTCAAAATGATTGCTGCAGAAGTATTTAGCAATTTCAACAAATTACTCCTTATTTCTGGGACACAGAAATCTTTGGCTAGGAGGTGCATCAAATGAGCACAATTATATGTTATTAGCTTGGTAGTTTCTTAATGTTGTTCTAGATTTCTTCTCATTTTGGACACATTTGTAGCACTGTTCTGTAACCAACTGCATACTTGATATTTGAGTATTTTTTTTTGCATATTAACTTTTGCTGCTACTTCTAAGTATGCTGCTGTGTGTGCATTTCCTGAAGTATCAATTATTTTTGCAGGGAATACATTCCTGTCTTCTGTTGTTGTACAAGTACATACAATAGGATCATTGTGGACATCAAGACTTTGGTTAACAATTTTATCTTCTAAACTTGTTGCACATTGCATAATTTCTTTATCATATTAATTTCTTTATCATATACTTTATCTAGCAGTTTCCTATAGTTTTCTTTTCGGTGGACTGTATCTTAGTCTCAGTGACTAAATCATACAAACAAAGTATAGGTTTTCAAGCAGATGGAAAGAAGTGTTTGTTGCATAAAGAAAACCGAGCAATTTTTTTCATCAATTAACTTTTTCTAATCTACAAATTTATCTATGGTGGTGGTTCCAGATGGTTTCTTTCTTTCAGGCAATATATTGCGGATATGTGTAAATGATATGACTGATGCACTATCCTGGAGAGATAACTCTGAAACTATAGAACAAGATGACAATTTAGAAAGTGGATAATTTCCCAAATCTTTTATGTTGATGGTGGTTTCACCTAAACAAAAAAGACAATGTTATTTTATTATTTAAATCATCTATGCTTATTGTATTCTCATTGTATTCACACACAATACAGCCTAAAAAGTAATATTTGGATATTTCAAGTCATTATTTCTTTTTTTGGCAACTGTATAAAATGCAGTGCCATGCAATTAACAATAGCACATACATACACACATACATCTCTCTCTCTCTC